>SNQJ01S0103220.1:65803-83013 GCA_010110895.2 Picea sitchensis
CTGATGTCGTCCTTATACACACTTGCAAACATGAGCTAAGTCCTGCTCACTTAGTGTGTCCTTGGAGGCACAATGCCTAGGTTCAAAGTCCATGTTGTCACTTTGACTTGAATCTTTTTCATCTAGGCTAACTCCTAGGGAAGTCAAGGGGGGTAGACCCTAGTTAATAGATGAGAGTTACAATTAAATATTCTAGGAGTTGGTTTTTATAAGTTAAAAAGTCAAGGGGAATCTAGCCTATGATGTTAAGCAGCAAGTGCAAGATGCAATTATCTAAGTATGAAAGTCAGACCTTTTCCTAGGGCAACTAAGACTAGTGTCTAAGATTGGGCAAGGGGTCAACTAAGTTAAGGGGATGTTCTTTACAAGATAATTACAAGTTACAAAGATTACAAAATTATAACAAGATAGATACAGATAAATACAAAAGAATATATGAGATATACAAGCTAAACTAGATTAGATACAAGATACACAGAAAGAAAGCCTAAGATATACAAATTAAGACTAAGCTAGATAGAGTAGATACAAGATATTAACAAGTGCTTGAAATGTGTAGGAAAGAAGATATTCAAAGATGAAAAGATGATTAACACATCAAACCAAGCATGCTCACAATAGATAGAATTCTGTTGGGTTGCTTTTCAATGGCCAAAAGACGCAAAGCACTCAAGACTCAGCCAAGAGAATGCCTCCAAGTGGATGTGCACTTCTTAAAGGATCACACCACATATATAGGGATACAAGATAGATGAAATGCTTGAAAAATGAAGTATTCCAGATAAGAGATATAATCACTTAAGCAATTATTCTACAACATATAAAAGATATCTTGCATGATATAAAAAGATAACGAGATCAGTGCTTGCAAGTGTAAAATTTAAATTGTAGTTGTTGTAGACCTAGGATTGAGTTAAGTGATTAAGTGTGATTAATTATAGCCCTATCTAGGTGTCAACCCAAAAACTCTCTTCCCCCAGTTACCAAGTGATTGTTGGATGCTCAAGAAGTGAGGCAACGAGGCCTACCCTAGCTTCACAGGTCAACCCTAAGGTCAAAGTACTCCCGAAAAGGAAGTCGCGCATCGTGAGATCGTCCTCGACCTAGCACCTTCCATTGTCTTCCTTCGACCTCGTTTTAAATGGCGAAGATGGTGAATTATGGTGTCCTATTAAGTCTAATTAATTTATTTTATATCTATGAGCTAAGTATTGCGATGTATGTTTGAGTGCTTGTAGCTTGCTTAAATAAAGTTGCCAAAGTAATGAAAATAAGTGTGAACTCTTAAACCATGAAATTGCAAGTTCTTAAGTGGTTGAGTTATTGCACGTAAATTTTAAGAACCGACAAAGCTGAACGTGAAGGTTGAAGCCTTTGAAACTTAAGATTGCAAGTTGAAAGTTTTAATGTGATTATTGCATGTGAAAGATAAAACAAAGTAAACAACTTGTGGAAAGTAAAATGATTGATTAAGCCCTTAAGATAATGATACTTGCATGCATGTACATAAGATGGAAGACTTAAGAAACAATTGTTTGCATGTAAAGTAGATGACATAATCGAAAAGTTAATTAACCAATTAGCACACGCATGTGTGTTGGGTGAAGACTTGAGAAATTGAAGATTTGTATGCAATCGAAAATGAAAGCAAAGATTCACAATGCCTCCACGTGCTCTAAACTAATTAGTTATGTGTGTATGATCTACTTTAGATAATTTTAGATTTAATCATGCATGTAGATATCACAAATAACTAGCTAACTAAGAAGTAAAGGCATAAAAAAAACTAATCTAGAGCATGCAAAGTAAAGACTAAAAAATAAAGGAATGCAAGCCACTTGGGTACAACTCCTTTGGGCTTGCTTTACAACGATTTAGAATAGAGAAGAAGAAGATAAACATTTACCACAATGAGAGGAGTTGTTTGATGGTGTGTTGGGTAAGAAATTGGGCAGCATGCCCTCTTGTCTTGGCGATAATCTGTAAAAATCAGCAAGCTATTGCTTGTTGATTTGTGCTGCAACACACTCAAAAGAAGTTATGAAATTCCTGTCTTTCAACATAAATTTTGTACATGTAAAAAACCAGAAAATTATATGATTAAATGACCTATCTAAGTATGTTAGATACCAAAATCTGAAAGTGAAAGAACGAGGAAGGAGAACAGAAAATTGCTTGTGATATGTAAGTGAAGACGAGGGTAGATTCGTACTTGAACCTATCCCAACAATTTCTTAGAGATGATTTGCAAAACTTAAACCAAAAGTGAGATGGAACAACACATAATATCTTGCATGCATAGATAATACAACATAGTTTCTATTATAAGTATGCATGAAATATATAGATGGGAAACTACACTATTGCCTCATCTAGTCTAGTAAACTAATTTACTTAAGCAACTATTGATCAAAACACATAAGATTCAGAAATGATATCACCTCACAATAAGTGGCACATCTAGACGAATATTGAACGCGACAATTCCTCCAAAGCAATTTTTGTATTATTAAATGGGAAGAGGTTGTAGCAACAATGTTGCTATAAGCTCTTCAAGAACCAAAACCAGTGAAGCAAGATAATAGTAATGAGAGAGAGAGGGATGGGGAGAATTTGGTAGCTTAACAATACTGTGAAGAATGGTGTCGAATGTGGAAGTGAGAGGTCTCCTAAATAGCAAAACAAGCCAAGGAGACCCCTCTTGGATTTTCAACACTTGTCAAAGATCCAATGGAAGAGACAACTCAAAGAGGAAAACAACCAATGAGAGAAAGAGCTTTTAGGGTGAGGGGAAATGGAAAGAAAATGAAGTGGATGAGGAGAAAGCAAGCAAGGAGGGATGAAATGGCAAGAGGAGGTCCACACATGGGTTGAAGGAGGAGTTTCCTTGCTTTCACTTCCATCTCTTCACAAGCTTTATCCAACTTTTAAAACAAAAGCGTGAGTTTGGAAGAGGAAAGGCGTGAGGAAGGAGGAGTGTGTTGGCACACTCCTTAAAAGCATGCGAGTGGGTAAGGAGAGGCCCCATGTACCCCCACGTATCAATTAAAGATGGTTTCCCAGCTCATGTGTGACCTTTCCAAAAATACGTGAGGGAAAGCGTGATGTTTGAGTAAATGTGTGAGGGTGTCCGTGAGGTTTAGTTTGAGTGTGGGAGGAGCGTGGAGTCCACACTCTCGAGTGATGTGGAGGGGTGAAGGCAAACATATGAGTGGAGAGAGGGACCCACGCACCAATTAAAAGAGTGAGTTTCCAACTATTACGTGGGAGGGGCACGTAAGCAAGGAGGAAGGGAAAAATTAAAATGTAAGAAATAATTAGAAGTGGGTTTAAGGGGTAGGTAAAGGGTTAGGATGGGTTAGGTGGGTTAGGGTAATCTCACCCAACATTAATTCACCTTTATTTTACCTTATTTGGTCCATTATTACAAAAATGACATTTTCCCATGTCTTGGGTTTAGCAATTAAAATCGTTGTTTTTCGAAAAAACTCCTAAGTGGGAAAAAACCCTAACAAAACTTTTCGACTGAGTTGAAACTTGGTCCACGGGTGTAGGGGGTCTCTTTATCTTTCTTTTGAGTACAAATACCCCTATCAAAAATCTCGAGACTTAAGTTTTACATTAATTATCCAGAATTAATTAATTAACTAATTCCCAACCTTTAAAAAAAACCTAGCTAAACTCGACGGAATTTCGCGAAATTTTGCGTGCTGTCTTACATGGTCATTTACAACATTCCTAAACACTAGCTACCTAAGAATGACTTCATTAGAACGCCTTTCACCACTTTGGAGGATTTATTGCTAATGGAAGTGAAAAACTCAAGGGAGATTAACCCGGTTGGTTAGGTCACATTAACTTCTTGAGGATAAAAAACACTTAGTGAAAGGAACTTCCTTAATAAAGAAATCCTAAGGCACCTAACTTAACCATGATCCATGTAGACCTATTACAATATTAACTCACGCAGGGGTGCGGTAATCCCACCTACAAAACTGTGTGCCGGAGCAAAAAAATGCCCTGTAGAACCAAAAAGTCTTCGACATGTTTGCATCTGATGATGCATATCTTCATGGTACATGGAGTTGATCCCCTAGTTGAATAGGTGGTCAACACCTCCCTCCTTGAGATCATGAAATCAACTTTTTTCTTTCTTACAATTTGCTTGTAAGCTTTTATGTTTATTTCTTTATAGCTTGACTCTTTCAAAATTTTCCTTGCTGTTTTGCATTCCTCATCAAACCAAACATTAATTGGAAAACAATTTGTTTCAGATTTCCTATTTTTTGCTCTTTTGCATTTTGTAAGTGCGCTTTGGATTAAATTTGTTAGCACATGGCTATGAAGGCCTTGGGACGAAATTTTCGCTTTTAAACAACCTCTTTAGTGCTATCTTGAAGGTGTTACAGTTTTTTTGAGTCAACAGAATTCTACCCTTTGAAGGAGGTTGTTTAATGTCCTGATTTTTATTCCCATGTTGTTGTTCAACCCAAGTTAGACTTAAATAGATCGGTTTATGATCAGATTTCAACTCCCACAGTTGTTCACCAATCAAAACTTCCTCCATTTTCTCACACAAGCCATGAGAACAAATTGCATAGTCTACTACACTTGCTTCATTGTAGGTATTGCAGGTGAAATTACCAAAGTTCGCCCATCTAGCCAACCCATTACAAATGATTAAGTCAAATGCCCCACATAAAGTAAGCAGTTGTTCCCCAAAAAAGTTGCATCTTTTGTTGTCCTCTGAGACTCTTGTCCACTGGTGATTTCTTTCTTCTGTAAGCCAAATGGGGTTGCATGTCTTACTTACAATGAAGAATACTCGCTTGTTCACATGATGTCCTAGCATTGAAATCATCCACTATTAGGACTTCACTTAGTTGAGAGTACGCAACAATATCGCTTTTTAAGGCCACAAAGGGGTCTTTGTGGTCAAGCCCCCTATTTTTGTAAGTTTTTGAAACTTGTGGGGCAACATAACATGCTGCAATCTTGATGATGTTACCATTTTTTGATATCTTAAACCAAATGAATTGTTTATTTGAGTCTTCTCTTTCTAATTGAATGAGACGACCTTTTTTTATCTTCACTAAGACCATGATACCCCCGTGTCCTTTACCATTTTCAGTTGCTTTGTTCCACACTACCATCTTCACATACTCTTCAAACATAGGTGTCTTGCACCCTTCATGCTCGTGTTTCCAAAAGACAAATTATGTCTCTATCTTCCGCGATAGGTCCTAACCCAGGTCCCCGCCTCCAAGGATAACCTTTGCAATTCCAACAAACTAATCTTAAGGAAACCTGGGAGTAATTTGGTTGCTATTTGTTTTGGTCCACAAGACTCAAAATTGAGTCTTCACCCCTATCTGTCTGTACTGGCCTTGTTTCATATTTTCCTGCTAATGAAGTTGTTGTCTCTTCTTCACTACCAACTTGCTGTCATGTTTTAGAATGAGGATCGAAAAAGGCAATAACAACTTTTCCTTTGAACAACCATGCCCTTTTTCCCTCATCCCTTGCTGCCCTAACCTTTGACAACTCTTCCCTTATTTCCTCTTGCTGTCTAATAGTTAAATCTTCGTCTAGAAAAAAGTGAAAGCCTCTCAAGAGTTGCTTCTTGCCTAGGAGAATCTGCTTGTCACGTATGCTTGACATGATGACTTTTATGGGCCTAGCTCTCTCGCCACTAGGTTTACCCACCCTCCATGCTTGGCAGATTTGACCTTGCCAAAGCAACTTGTCCTTAAAAAATTCACTTGCAAGATCAAGAGTACACTCATTTTTTCCATACTCTCTCACACCTTTGATAATTACGTTTGCTTCTCTGCCTTGTCTTTCCTTGCTTTCTCTACCTTGCATGTCGTCTCCCCTGGCTGTGTGTTTCTTTTTCCTTATGAGCAGAATTGCTAATGACTTGTGCCCAAGTTTTGGAATTTTTTGTAAAATCCTCTTTCTCTTCATCCCTTTCTTTCACTTCATGGGTGTATGCTTGTTCACTTGTTTTCCCTCCACTCTTGGGTGTTTTAGAGTTCATCCCCTCTCTAATTTCCACAGCAAAATCTTCTCTGATTTGCTCGACATCCTTCAAGCCTTGCCATTCAACTTTTGCTTCCAAAAGGACTTCTTGCAACAGTGTCACTTGATTTGTTAAAACTTTGTTGTTTTTTGCTAAGTCCTGATTTTCTACTGTCAATAGTTGGATTTGGAGGTCTCTCTCATGCCCTTTGACTTCCAAAACCTCCAATCTCCTTTTGGCATTTAGTAACTCTTGCACATACAGGTCAGGTGACCATGTGAAAGGTGTGGATGTGGGGCTATACAATGCATAGTCACTGCTCTCTTTATTCTTGTTGCTGTTACACCTTTCCAAAAGAGGCTTGTTTAAAAGTTTATTACAGAGGGCCAGTTTTTTTCTTGTCTGTTCCCATTTTAGATGAGTAGCTCTATGTTTTAAAATACCCCGAAATTGTTTGGCATTGACCCAAACTCACTTCTTTGCTTTGCTTGAAGAGACAATTTTCACTTGACCTAAATGGTTTGTTTCACCCGAGATGGGTACCTCTTGTCCATTTTTTATGTCTGTTGAATGTATTGTCATAGCCATAGGGGACAAGAAAAAAGAAACATAGAATAAGAAACAGAACAATACCTGCTTGTTTATTGGAGACAAATGACTGACAAATCGGGAGTCCACCTAAACCTCTTGTAGCTGCAGTTTCTGTGGCCCACCTCACCTCCACGGGTGCACTCACAGTTCAACTCTTGCTGCTCGGTCGCTGTACCCTGCTCGAAAGTCCCTGCTACTCGAAATCTCGTGCCTACTCGCTCGCTGTTCCCTGTTCGAAATCCCATGCCCTGTGTGAAATCAATGAAACTTCCCCAATTGACTTGCTTGAATAATGGGCTTCCAGAAGAAGGTCACCAATAGGTGTTAAGCAAAGGCAAAGGGACTTCACTACACATAAGTTACCAAAAAATGCTCACTAATTTCTCTTACCAAGAAATCTCACATCGTAGCTACATTCTATGAATTGGCTTTTAGAAATAATTGAGCAATAGTCAATTGGATCTCTAGATTTGGATGCTTTATCCCTTTTATATCCTTGTAAATAGCCTCTTTGTAGTACCTTGTCTTGACATCTTGATGTAGATTATCATATAGGGAATCTCAAATTAATCCAATATCAGCTCCATTGCCATGTATTATTTTAGTGGTGGCTATCGAGATCTAGCTGGAAATCTTGTTGTTAGAGGACCTTCCATACCTCCACCCACACTAAATATACCAAAAGGAAAATAGTTTGAGGGGAAGGTAATCTCACAACTTTTGCCACTTTTTATTTGATTGAAACACGAGTAAGAAAAGAATATGATTGATGATTCAATTGATCAGACCTCCCTTATTGGCCCATAATACCTCTTCATTGAAGAATGGGCATCTAGTAGGTAATCAATAGGTGTTAAGCAATATAAAACTTTGTAAGTGAATATAAATAACCAATTGTTAATGACAATAGCTAACATTAGGCCACAAATTAGAGATATTATATTGACCACAAGACATGACCTACATTGAGTTATTAGTGAAAAAACATCAAGATGTGGTATCAATTGACTCATCCTCAGGCCTAGTAGCATGGGCTTTTCAGCCAATACGAGGCCATCCACCTTTGGCTTTGGTTAAGTGAAAAATGGAAACCTAATCTTATGAACCATGCTCTTCTTTGTAGGGTGAGTGAGGCATTGATTATCCCTAGATGCTACCTTCATTGGGGGAGCATATCGAGGAGGGATAAAACTACATGGGAAGGATGGCAAATTCTACCCACACATAGTAATAGAGATGAAGAGTTTACTTGGTTGAGAAATCCTTCAACCAAACAGAAAAATTGACAAGGGTGTTTTGACATACCCAAGACTGCGATTAGCATGGTGAGATTCCTCTAGAAATGAAAAGAAGGTAAAGCCTTTTGTCAAGTGTGGGTACTTTGGTAATGTTAGCCATGTGATTCCCATACTTCTTTCATCTAGACTTGAATCATTACCTTTACAGGCCCAAACGATCAAGTACATAGGTAGTGTATGTCTCATAAATAGTTTCACATTTGGAAGCAAAAGGAACAACAAGAATGATTCTTGAGGAAGATTTTCATTACCTTGTGGTAGGCTTTTAGGATGAACTGCTGAGTTTTTTTTAGGGGAACAATTGTTTTCCTTGTGTCTCATAAATAGTTTCACATTTGGAAGCAAAAGGAACAACAAGAATGATTCTCGAGGAAGATTTTCATTACCTTGTGGTAGGCTTTTAGGATGAACTGGTGAGGTTTTTTTAGGGGAACAATTGTTTTCCTTGTGTCTCATAAATAGTTTCACATTTGGAAGCAAAAGGAACAAGAAGAATGATTCTTGAGGAAGATTTTCATTACCTTGTGGTAGGCTTTTAGGATGAACTGTTGAGTTTTTTTTAGGGGAACAATTGTTTTCCTTGTGTCTAACAACAATGTTGCTTTGAAATACCAGAGTTGAGTTCAGATCAAATCATACGTCCTCGGGCCTTGATTGTGCCATAATTAGCTCCAAATAGTCCAATGGGATGTTGGAGGTGTGCAAGTGGACACCATTGGTTTCCAGTTAATCAAACCAGATGGGGATTAATGGTGACAAGGACATTAACAAATGGAAAAGGCATGCACTTTAAGCTCCCACTTATCTTACCTTAGACAATTAATCCACACTAATGGAATCGTGGGCATGAGCTTTTCATTAACATATATACAACCTTTGTTACCATGCATTTTTTATTAAGTTTGTTTGTGTTGGCACAGGGGCATACCCAGGGTTCAACTCCAAGAGCGCACCAACAAGCCCTAGCTACTGGCCCTTTCGGCAGCACTTGCGAAGTAGATGCAGTCTCACCCGAAGCAGCTATGAGGGGGTTGCGGGACAGAGATGTCTACAACCAGGGGAATATCAAGTGGTTCTCATTACAACAACGACATAACATGCATCTATCATTCAACTAGCTAGATCTATCCTTCACAGCTATAGATATGATCTAATACAATAATGCAGATAACAATATAATAACATCATAGCTCAAAGCATCAATCACACACACAACAATAGATGTACGTGGTTCACCCTCTCTCTAGGGCTACGTCCACAGAACTGTGCTTATGATATATTAAGATAAAGCTTACAGTTCTTATCTGCGCTCTTGGCTAGCAGATCCTCTCTCTTCGTCTCTCTCTCTCTCCCTTTCTGTGCACCCAGCTGCAGGACTTGATCTTTGCACCCAGCGAAAGATCTTACAATATCAGAAGGCTCTCTCTCTTAGCACTTCTCCCACCCATAATACAATATTCTCCCAATGAACAATGATCGATAACAAGGCTCAACCACAGTACCACCCCGACCTAGGTCTTCTCGACCTCTATTTATACATTACAATCCCTCACCGACAGCCTCAGGTCGAAACCTAGGTGTCAAAACCCTAATTACCAAAACCCTAGGTGTCTACAACCCTAGGTCAACTTGACCCATTCTTTTCGGTCTTCGCCAACCTGTCTTTCCTTCTTCATCTCGCGGTGCTCCAAGGCATCTAATGTTGGCTTTTTCCACTTCCTGAGTCATCCTTGGTCCATCTTCCTTGCTGATCTATCATCCTCAATCTTCTCGTCCAACGGCTTGCTTTTCCGCACTTAGCTCCATCTTTTTTGTTCTTTTGCTCACTTCGACTCAGTGACAGTCACTGTGTCTCCTGCGAAGCTTGCTTTTTACCTTTTCTTCCTCGTTCTTCGCTTCCTTCCATAACTAAGGGCCAATAGGCCCCCAACACTCACCTGTGACTCGTCCCGAGGCACTTGAGATCTGATCCTCTTGTTTTACTTCGACTTTCGACTGCGCAATGCAGCCCTTGCTTTATGCTTTATGCCTCCTTTCCATCCTTGTGCAGACTGTCTTTTCTGTGTCTGGTACCCAGTTTCAATTGCACTTGGTACCTGGACCCTTGTCTTCTTGATTCTACTGAGAGCTGTGAGGCAACTGGTTGTCATAGTACAACTTCAATCGACTCCCATTCACCAAGCCTTCCTTCTAGTCTCCTTTGAATGTCTTCAGCTACGCAACTCCTCCTTCTGTAACATAGGCAATCTCATATGGTCCGAGCCAATGTGTTATGAACTTCCCAGGGTGTTTGATAAATTTATTGTCATATACCAATACTAAATCACCTTGCCTGAATATCTTCCTCTTGATGTGTCTGTCATGATAGGCCTTTTCTAGTTCCTTCTGAATTTGCTGATGGAAGCCTGCAATGAATCTGTCTTCTTCTAGTTCAACCAACTGTGCTAGCCTTTCATGAATAGCGCCAGTATCATCCATGTCTGTAAATGCAACAATTCTTAAGCTTGGTACCAAGTACTCCATTGGAACAACAACTTTAAGACCATAAACCAACTTGAAAGGGGTCTGCATTGTTAATTTCTTGCAAGTGGTTCTATAAGCCCAGAGTACTGCTGGTACTCTTAAATCCCAGTCATCCCTGTTCACATTGCAAATCTTTGTCAATGCTGTCTCCAAGATCTTGTTGAATGCTTCAACCGTTCCGTTTGCTTGTGGATGATAAGGTGTACTCTTCTGATGGTGGACTGCAAATTCTTCAATCAAGGCTTCAACTGTGTTATTGATGAAGTGTGTACCTTGATCACTCATAAGGACCTTAGGGCATCCAAACTTAGTTATTATGTCATCAAATATAAAACGCGCAGCTGTAGGTGCACTACAGTCCTTTACTGCTCTTGCTTCAGCCCATCTAGTCAGGTATTTTGTCGCAGTGATAATAAACCTTGCTCCTGTGCGCTTTCCTGGTGGGTTTATAGGTCCCATGAAGTCAATGGCCCATTTTTCAAATGCTTGTAGGTTCATCTACGATGCTAATGGCATCTCATCTCTTCGGGATGGTTTTCCAACTCGCTGGCATACATTGCATGCTCTGGCATATTCTTTAGCATCTCTGTGTAACGTAGGCCACCAAAGGCCAGCTCGCATAACCTTTTGCGTAGTTGTTTTTCCTGCGTAATGTCCTCTTGCAATGCCTTCATGAGCTTCTTCGAGGATCATAGGGTGTTCTTCCTCCATCACACATCTTCTTAAGATCTCATCAGGTCCCATTTTATATAGCTGACTAGCTATTAGTGAAAAATCTGCAGCGTGCACCACTCTCTGTTTCTTCTGCGGAATTGTGTACACGGCTGGAGCCATTCCTGTTGACAGAAACTGGACTATGTCTGCGAAGTGGTCATCTATCTTTCTAATGGCGAGCAATAGTGCATCCGGTAGTGTATCCTCCAGATTGGTAGGTTCTTCACCATGCTCCAACCTCGACAGGTGGTCTGGGCCCTTATTCATTCTTCCTGGCTTAACTATGATCTCAAAATCATATTCTTGAAACAGGAGAAGTCATCTGCATATTCTCCCCCCCAACACTGGCTTGTTGACTAGGTATTTCAACGCGGAGTGATCAATAAACATTTTAAAGTGTCCTTCCAACAAGTAGTGGCGAAATTTTTGCAATGCATACACCATGGCTAGTCCCTCTCTCTCTGTAGTAGTGTAATTGATTTCAACTGTGGATAGCTTTCTGCTGGCAAATGCTAATGGATGATCAATGTCCCCTTCTCTAGGTTGTGCCAGTATTGCTCCTAATGCAATAGAAGATGCATCAACATGCACATGAAATTCCTTGCTCCAGTTGGGAAAGACTAGAATAGGCGCAGTGACCATCTTTTGTTTCAGTGTGTCGAAGCTCTGCTGGCATTCGTTTGTCCAACCAAACTGACAGTCTTTCTTTAATAACTTTTCCATTGGCACAGTAATCTGAGCATATCCTTTGATAAATTTCTTGTAATAGCCAATATGTCCTAGCGCAGTGCATAGTTGTTTGACTAATGTAGGTGGTGGTAAGTCAACTATAATTGCAATTTTGGATGGATCCACCAACAATCCTTGCTTGCATACAATATGACCTAATAATACTCCAAATGGTGAGAAGAAGATGCACTTCTTCAAATTCAAAGCAATTTGACACCGCCTGCATTTATCCAGCATTAGCCTTAGACATTCAATATGATTTTTCAACAAACTAAAAACAGTCCAGTCATCAAAGTATGCTTCTAAAAACTTATGCAAAAATTCTTTGAACGCTTCAACCACCACCCTGGAAAAGATGGCTGGGGCATTCTTTAGTCCAAATGGCATTACTGTATATTGGTAGGATCCCCACTCTGTGGCAAACGTAGTCTTATGACGGTCCTCCTTGGCGATGCTGATCTGATGGTATCCTGAAAACCCATCTGTAAAAGATGGCCTCTCACGTTATCCAACACTTTGTCTGTGAAAGGTGTAGGGAAAGGATCATGTAGACAAGCATCATTCAGCTTCTTGAGATCTACTCAAATCCTGATCTCACTTGTCTTCTTATATTGCACTACCATTGGGCTAATCCACTCTGACTCTTTGACAGGTTCAATAATCCTTGCTTCTAGCATTCTGTCGAGCTCAATCTTCACTTTTTCCTTATATTTCGGGTTTAATCTGTAGGGTCTTTGCTTGACTGGATTCGCATCTGGTTTCAAAGGTATTCTCATTTTTCCCATAGGTCCTTTGATTCACTTCATATCAAAGAACTTGGTCGGGAACAAGTTCTGATACTCGTGCAATAATTCTATGATTTTGTCAATGGTAGCAGCGTCCCAGTAATCTTCGACATTGGCAAGCTTTGGTGTCTCCTCTGTCCCGATATTGACTTTCTTTATCTTTATCGGTTGTCCAATGAATGGCAGTTCAACTCCTGGTCCTTCCACATCTCTTTGACCTTTTGTTTATGCGATATTCACCTTCCTTGGATCATCGTCTTCGTTGGCATTAATGTTGTAGCAGGTCTGCAGTTTCTGGAGGGGTGTAGTCCATTCATCCTCTTCTTGCTCCAAAGGGAGGCCAGATGCCTCCTTAAATACTTTCTGTCTCACCATTTGTAGTGCTTGATCTACATAAGGAAATTCACTGTCAAACAAAAAGGTGGCTATAAAATTCTGGATCATACCTTCCCATTCTGAAGTGACAAGGCGCAGCTCTGCTTGAAGGTACCAATTAATCAAGGTGGTATCCAGTGTATTGACGAATCTATGTACCCATTGTTCTCTAGGAATGTCACTCCAGGCCTCTTCGCAGCTTTGTACATGGTCCTTTGGGCAGCTTCGATTTGTGTACCATGCTTCGCAGCTTCCTACTTGTGCTGAAAACTGTGCTATCATCAAAGTTCGACATTGTGTCCAGTCTGTAATATTGATTTTATGTGTCTCCCACCATCTTGCTAGTGTGGCTTTCATGGCTTCATCCATTGCCAACAACCTCTGTTGTGTTGGTACACTTGTCTCAAATTCTGATAAGAAGTTTTCTAAGGGGTTCGGCCCATCAAACGTGGGTAGATTACTCACTATTGTGCTAATCCAACGAACTTCTCTAGTTAGCTTAGCACATCTTCTTGTAGATACTTTGTACATTTGGTTCTGCCAGTTCTCCAACGCTTCTTCTGAGTTGGATGAACATGTGTTGGCACTTCGTCAACTCAGATTCCTGTCAGCTGTAGGGTTGATATAATCCTATTTGTAGATGTTTTCCAGTTCAAATGTGTGGTCCTCTTCTCTGATAGGTTTTGTGTATCGTGGACCCTCATCTGGATCTAAAGGTGCAACGACCCTAAGGTCAACTTTCTCAAATGTTATGCGTCTTTTCTTTAGATCAACAACAGTGGAATTGTCAAAGGCCCAATCAATTCCTAACAATGCAGGGTAAGGGCAGCTATCATCAACAATTTCAATTACCTCAAAATTTGCAAAGGTTCTTACTCCATCGATGTCCACTGGGACATGCTCTAATCGTCCAAATGGGCTGACATCTTGTTGATTAGCCATGCGAAGTCTGATAGGGGAATATATTAGCTTGGGTTTTTCCATCAGTGTCCAAGTCTGCTTCGTCATGACATTGACCTCTGACCCTAAGTTGAGGACCACATAGTTTATCTCATACTCTCCTATCTTAGGATTCAAGTGTAATTCTTTATTTGTCCTTCTCCTTTTTCCAATTTGGTGCATTGCTTTATTCAGTAAGGGGTCTATTTTTCCTAGTTCATACTGCTTGATTAAATCTTGTAATTCTTGTATAGCGCCTGTATCTTGAATCAACATAACACAAGTGTACAAGAATTTCATGAGTTTGCTTACCTCTTTTCCTTTTGTTGGCGATGCAAACGGATCAAATGCCTGAGGCATGCCATATTCTTTGATTTTTGGTTGTCTCTTTGATGAAGATCCTTGGTCTTCTTTGAACTCTTTTCTTGCCTCCTCGAATATCTGTCTTTCTTTCTTAACATCGAACGTTGGGGTATTTTCTGTAGCTTTCCTGACTTCGTGGTCGTTTTCAGTCTTTCTTTGGGCTGCTCTGTCTTCTCCTGTAGCAGCGCCTCCTCGAGTGATAACAATGACTCCAGGGTCTGCTCCGCGAGGTTTAGCATATATCAGTTGTACTTGTGGGTTTTGCTGGGGTCCGAGTCTTTCCTGAAATTTAGCCAGCAGCACAGGGCATTCCTCTATGACATGCTCGAAGGAGTTACAGTAACCACAGGTTGTGCAGGGATTCTGACAATCCCTTGCTAAATGTCTTGGCTGCGCGCAGTTGTAACATATTATTTGTCCATGGCCTCGACCCATACCTCCTCCTCATCCTCGTCCTCTATAGCCACCACGAGGAGTGAAATTTTCTCTCTCCGGAGAGTTGTATTGCGGAGTGTCTCTCTTGTTGTACTTCGCCTTGAATCTTGTATATGTCTCTTGACCTTTCATGCATGAGATCATAAGCTCTGCAATCTCGATCATCATGCTCCACTGATTTACAGAATGTACAATACAAGTTTGTGGGTGTCTGGACATACTTCTGCATGTAGTAGCACTCACTTGGGCGATGCCTATTTCTGCATACATCGCACCAGGGTAGGTTAACTTGCTTTAAGGGGCTCGGTGCCCCTGATGCCAAGTTCTCATGAAATAAGGGACAATGTTCCTTATCATGGCCTTTAGATATGCATCTTACACACTAGATATCTTCCCTTTTGTCTTTTCCCTTATCTTTCTTCATATCCTCGACCTGTAAAGATAAACTAGTTATCTGATTCATGATTTGGCTAATGCCTGAGCTAGATTCTCCCATCGGTGCTGATTCAAGCTTCATGGCGATCTCCAAAGCTTATGCCTGAGATGCAATCTTCTGCTGCATCAGAGGGATTCGTATGTGTGGTAACAATGCAACGATGAACCATTCTTTGTTTTGTTCGTCGGGGATCTGGAAAGTTAATCGGGGCTTGTCAGGGTCTTGAATCTTTGGTCGAACTCTCAAACAGGTTCTGCTACTTTTTGTTTAATCTCTTTTAGTTTCGTAATACATTGTGACTCCGACTTAGGTTTCTTAAACTCTGCAATCAACGCATTCTTGATCTCATTCAGGGGCTTAGGCTATGCCAGTCCTTGGACAAGTTTCATGTACCAGCTTAGTGCGCGGTCCCTTACTATGGTGTTGAACTGGGTTTTCTTGATGGCTTCATCGGTGATAACTTTTAATATTCCATACGGCCTCACACAGAAACCAATGCTGATTTGGATTTTCAGATTCATCTCCTCTAAAGATAGGGAGTCTCATTTCATCTGCCATAAAGCTGACTAGGGTTCTTGTTTGAGTAGATGCTGAGCTACTAGTAACAGTACTTTGAAGACTCTGGTGGTTCTGACTATTCTGACTGCTAAGTATTGTTGGGACAACAGGAGGATTAATGTTACTTACTTTAGTAGTTCATGCAGTTCCTGAGGTTTCTGGCTTGCTTTGGCACAGTTCTTCAGCTTCTCCTTCTTCTGTTCTGGTGGGTGTTATAACCCTAAATTGCACCATACATGCTTACCTGGCATCAGGCCATTTCAGATCCCTTCTTTGCCAAAGCAATGCTGAACAACTCTTTAAAAAACCTCTTTTATAAGATCTACACGCGTGTACCCCCGCCCCACTCTCTTACAACCCGCGTGTGAACACTAGCTGAAGAAGTAGCAGTAGCGTATAGAGTCCAAAGAATTTTTGAGGTAGTCATACTCTTCCCTGACAGAATTAGACATTCTCAAGGGTTTTTTGGAATTCTGTCTGAGTCTTATCTTAGATTGGTTTGCTTCATGATTTTTCCTTTCGTTGTTTGTTTTTTTTTGTTAAAGAGAGTGTCTAAGCCTTTAGGAGATCTTGATTATCAATATCAATGGTCTCTTCCTGGTTTGGATTGTCTGTTTTTATTTTTTTCCAAAGTTTTAGAGATACATGCGGCCTGTAGAAGGTCAACCTGCGTGTACACGTCCTCTGGCTCTATACAGCTCGCGTTCACACGCTTGTTGTTGGATTATCAGTAGCGTGCTTGTGCATGATAGTTTTTGTTGAGGGTAAGGCAATCATCCTTTCTCTTGATGAGAGTTATACCTCTTAGGTTTTTGAATCTCTGTCTTAGCCGTCAATAGCTTAGGGTTGATCTTAGCCATATCTTTTTTTTTCATTTAAAAAAAAAAAGAAAAAATTGTCATTAAAAATATTTTTTTAGGGTTTTTAGACAAGTGTGAGAGTCATTTTTTAAGTTGCTAGTGTGTGATTTCTTGAAGTGATTCTTTGTGATCTGCGATTTAGGCCAGAATTGTTTTTCTTGGTTTTTTACTTGTTGGCATTTTTCTTTTTTGCTTTATTAGCATTTAAATAAAAAAAAAAAATCTCTTTCATTTTCTTGTTTGATTGAAAAGTGTGATTCTATATTATTAGCCAGGGAAAAGTCTTTTATTTCATAAGTTTTTGCAGTTTACTTAGATCATAAGTAGCTCATAGTCAAGTGAAATTCCTTTTGAGTTTGCTATCCAAAATCATAGAAAATTAAAAAAATATATATATTTTGAAAAGTTGTTGAAATTTTGCATTACGTGAAAGTTTTGTTTCCAGCTTGTTATTCATTTTTTTTTTCTTTCGTTTTTTACACATCATCAGTTTCACTTTCATACCCCTTGACATAAGACAAAGCCATAAAATTAACGCTAAATCTAAAATTTATTAGACTTTTATGTTTGTAGGGTTAACCA
>SNQJ01S0103222.1:0-19341 GCA_010110895.2 Picea sitchensis
GTGACTCCTCATTAGTGTCACCACTCTGCTGAGATGTAAAGACATCAATGGTATGTGATATGTCCGCTGATACATTGGTGCTATCATCCTGTCCATCCAGCTACCTATCCACTACACAAGGGTCATCATCCTCCTCAAGCGTGAAAGCATCAGTAGCCTCTGTGCAAGAGTCATCATCACTATCCTCTGAGGTAGAGTCACTATCACTAGCCTCTGTGCAAGAGTCACTATCATCATCCGACTGCTCTGAATCAACATCTATTTCTCCATCCACACACACCTCATCCTCCCTGTCATTGTGTGACTCAATAGTGTGCTTCGGATCCTTACGCTTACACCTATGATCAGGTTCCCACGACCCCTTGCAACTGTAGCAAGGTTGTGTGCTCCTAATGGGTGTGGGGTCTCTCTATTCTTCCCACCTTCTACAGTCTCTGGCTTTCTTTTCCTCTAATCTGATGATCCCGAGTAAAATCTCATCTTCGCTCCATCTGAGATTTCTCCAGGCTACATACTATGGGAAGGTTATGTGAGCCCTAACCTCTTCGTTGCTAAGGCTGGAATATTGTATCTCATAGCAAATTAGATCAAAGTGCATCTCATCCATTTCTCCTTATGGAAGACACCTCTATGCTCTGCATGCATGTGCTAATTCCCACTGACTGGCAAGAATGTAAGCTCTGATACCACTATAATGATCCCAAGCCATTATGCAAGGATCATCATGGTTTTGGTGTCTTTTAAATTTTTTTTCTGAGTGAGGTGTTTCGTCTAACACTTTGTTGTCCTACTTGTTTAGATGTGTTTACTTACTGAATGGCCTCTTGATTTCAGCCTTAGGGTTTACTGATGTGTTTATATGAATGTTTGCAACAAATAACAATAAGAGACAACCATGGAACATACCTCAACCATATGCAATATGATAGACAAGCCAAAACATCTCAAATATGCTTTTATTCATAAGATAAAAGAGCCTGCTACAACAGAGATGTCGATCTGGAATGCTCAATAGATGGCTATGAAAATAGACAATAGAGCTGCTACAAAAAGCTCCCGATAATACAAAATAAGCCTCCAAAGGCTAGATAAGAAATGAAGGCCAATGCCACGTCCTGCTGGATAGCTGAAGCTCCTCAACAATTCGGCCATGGTGCCAAAGATGTCCAATCACCTCAAGAAAGATGCCAAACAATAGATCGGGTGATGGAAAGAACAACCCAGGTGCTCGAATCTCCAAGATCCCTCTCAAACCCTGTAGATCTGAACTCCTCCACTGAATGGTGTGCCCCACTGGATGACTGAAACCCTAATAATTTGGCCTCTCTCCTAGAGACCTCCAACAACTCCACCAATCCACTATAATGATAGATCGGGGCACGACAATGAATACCCAAGTGCTCAAATCATCAAAAAACCTGCTAGATCCTTAGATCTAGCTACCCTCCAAATAATGGTGCACCCTCCTCTTGGGAAATCGTCCCACTGTCAATACAAATAATCCTGCCACTGAAATGCCTCCGAAAACCACCAAGAATGATGCTAGGACACCTGTAAGGAAAACCCAATACCTAGAATTCCCTAAATCACTTCTCCTCAGCTAGGACGAATCCTCCCTCAATGAATGGTGTGCCCCCCTTGCTGGAAACCCCCAACTGGTGCGCCCTCTCTCTATTTGCACAAGTAACTGATGCAAAATCCTCCTGCAACTGAGTAGATTTGGAACTAGAATGGTGTGGGAGCGTATTGCATCTCTGAGACCAAGCTTGGGACAAGGTAGGTGGAATCTTTCACCACCGAATCGTCCTCTAGGGTTTGTTAAGTCAAAACCCTCAAAACCCCCAATGTTGGGCTCACTAGCTAGAAGCCAGATATCAAGATAAGATCATACATGAATAATAGAGTAGAGGCCTTTGCCTTCCTTTTATACTTTTTGGCTCACCTTTTCCCTCCAAAGTGACTTTCATTTTATTAATATTTATTTAATTAATTAATTAAATCACTTTAATTAATTAATTAACCTTTTTACTTCTGAAAAGATCCTTATCTCTCCTTGTGGCTTCCCTGGTCACTAAAAGTCACTTCTAGCCATCCCATCCTGTAGTGTTGCTCGTCCCAATTCTGATGAGCTATTACATTGAGAGGTTCCTCGAATTAATGTGCCCAAAATGACCTCTTCAATGATTTCAATTAACTTATAGCTCAAAATAGTCAAAATCACGGAAATCGTCGGAATGCAACGAAACCAAAGCCAACTTGTGCGGAATCGCTTGTAATGATGGAATATGATGATCAATGCAAGCTGGACCCCACAATGCCTCTCAAATACCCCTATACTCGCTATAACATCCATCTGACTACTCTAGTCATCATAAATCTCTGCACTATGGTGATGTCCCAAAGTGGGGAAATTACAACTATTGTTATGCTACTTGATTTCCAACTCTCTCTCTCTAGTCATTCATTTCATTTCATTTCCATTCTATGCTCTAGGGTTTTGGAGTATTTTCTCTCCAAAACCATTTTTCTTGAGTAATATCAATAAAGGAGAAACTTTGGAGGACAACAAAAAGACTAAAGGCGTATGCTTCTTTTTCTTATGCATGTGAGGTAACATTGTAATGATTTATTTAGATGGTTACAACACTAGATCTTAGGTAAGAGTGTTATCTAGAGTAGATCTACTAAGGCATATGCTTATTGGTTTTATCTATCTTGATGTATTTAAATAAAATAGAGGTGTCATTTTGGAGAACTTCAATTACATCCTAAACATATTTTTTATTGTATGCATATTACTTGAAGAAATCTTGCAGGTTTACTTCTAGGGTTTCATTGGGAACTCATTCTAGGAGAAGGGGTCACTGGAAGCTCTCACATACTCCATTTTTGTAACCCTATTACTCTTCATCTATTATTTCTTTTCCTTTTATTCATTTTAGCTAGCATGATTGTTTAGAGTAGGTCATTTTAAATCAATATAATCTCTTGGTTTCTTGTGGAAAGTCTTGCCCTAAAAGACAAAGGTTTTCCTTAATCCCTTACAGTTTGTGTGTATCCATTCTGAGAGAGAAATAGAAGCTTGCTGATTTTGCGGGTATATCAGATCTGGTTGAGGCTTTTGGCTGCCCAAGGGAGAAGCACACAACACTAGAAGTTCCTTTTGGGGTTTGGTAGCTATTTCTCAACCTTACCTTGCAGTTTTCTTCATTTTTGGCACGTTTGCCTCTTTCTTTTGCTTGTTAGTGGTTTACACCTATAGGGGAAGGAGTGGTATGGCCTCCCTCTTTGTGTGAACTTGTTGGATAGTATAGATCTATCTAGGGTTTCATTTCTTAGTATTTTTGGTCTTCATTATAGCTAGGACGTGAGGTTTAGAAAGTGAAAGTTCCTAGGACGATAGAATTAGATTGATTTTCTAGCATTTTCTTACTTGATAGTTTATGCTTAGTTCTCTCTCTCTTTCTCATTTACTTGTTTTCCCTAATCACTAAATCTTAAAGGGAATTAACCTAGCTAAACTTAGATCTATAATGTAATACCTACCCTAGTTGGAGAGGAATACCCAATGGGGCATTGGGATAAGTGTTAGTGAATGATATGATGTGATATGATATATGGTTAAATGATATAATTGCTTATGTTTTAGATCTACATGTCTTAATCTTAAGCCTATTAGGCAACACCTAAGTAACATAATAGATCTTGCTTAGTTTCTTTTCAAGCTTATTCTCTTTCTTTTTCACATGGTTTAGATCTTAATGCTCAACATATTTAAAGTGTTTAACAAGTAATTGGTTCATTAGTCTGGCCTATATATATCTATTGGAGCCATTTTCTTGGGCTTGAATATGTTGAATGGTTAAATGGAAAACAAACTAAATTTTCTTTCTATCTCTTGAGGCAAGTTGTTCTTGCTAATGCTCTTGTTTCATAGGAAGTTCTTATTGTGCATGTGATGGTCTTTACTTTTCAGCCATCTTGGCTTCCTTTTAGTGTGTTCATGAACTCAATTGCTTAAGCTCAAGACAACCTTCTCAAAATCTAATTTAAGTTTTGGCCATATCACTAAATTACACCTAAAAGGTGCCTTAAAATCACTAAACACTCTAAAATACACAAAGTCTACCTAACCAACTTATATACTTAATAGACTATTTGGGTACCTTAGACCACCATATTCACCATCTAAAATGGGGCTAGAGGAAAACAATGGAGGTGAGTGGCGGGGGGACTGCCAGAGTGGTGCCTGAGGTGTGTGTCATCTCAGGGAAATTACTCTTGTTTTTAGGTGACTAGTTCTGCTAGAGGTTGGCCTGGGTGCCATACTATCCCAGTTATTTTGCAATGGGAGGAGGGAGGCTTTGGTAGAAAGAGATTTAATAAAACTTTGATAAATCTTAAGAGAAAAATCCCTAATAATTAAAACCTAGACCAAACCTAATAGAATACTTGAGGGTTTAATAATTAAGAGTATGGATCATCTTTGATAATCTTAAGTTTTAACAACATTTGTGCTAAGTCTTAAGATCTTCTTTGGTTATTTGTTGATCTTGCTCCTTGATAATGTTGATGTGTTGATGATGATCTTTTAAATGTGGTGATGTGATGTAATACCCTAGTCTTTTGATATCCTCCACACATAGAAGTAAAAGCGTGGTTAGCTTGCTTTGGATTTGTATCTTAGCATTCTTTGTTGTAAGTAGTTATGGTATTCTTTCATTGGTTTAATTTATTCTTTTTTGTAAACTTGTAATTAATTTTTAATCTTTTGTAAAGAACCACCATTGAACATAGTTGACCCCTTACTTTGAATTTCTAGGCACTAGTCTTGGTTGTTCCTGGAAAGGCTTACCTCACATACTAACCATTGCATATTGCATTTGTTGCCTTAGCATCTTGGGATTAAGTCCCCTAACCTTAACAAATTAAGCTTAACTCCTGGAACCTAACTCTAGCACATCTAGTAACTAAGGTCTAAACCCTTTGGCTACAGGGTAAGCCCTGGGGTAGGAGGTTAGTTCAAAGTGGCAGTGGAACATGAACCTAGGCATTGTGCCTCCAAGGGACACATAATTTAGCTAGACAGCTCCGTTTGTAAGTGTGTATATGGGATGGAAACAATCCCTGCTCCTCAATGTGCAGGGTCACTCTCCTCCTCAAGCCTTCACGAGTCACTTCAAGCACTTTGTGGGTAGAGTCACTATCTTGACCTAAATGCAGAGTCATTGTCCATCATCCTCTGCTCCAAATCAGTATCTATCGCTCCATCCTTAATCATCTCATCATCACTGTCATAGGGTGCCTCAATAATGTGCTCCTGAACTTTACCCCTGCACCTGGGTACGGTTCTAGGGCACCTTTAAGCTATGCTTGAGGCTGCGTGCTCTTAATGGGTGTAGGGTTCCTCATTTCTTCAACCATCTAGGCTGTTGCTGCTCTAGTACCTCTTACTCTTTGATGATCCAGTGTAAAATATCCTCTTTTCTCCATTAGAGGTTCTATAGGCTGCATCTTGTTGGAAGGTTATTGGGGCCCTAGTTTCCATACTGGAGCCGGAATATGTACATCAAACATGTTATCTCAAAGGATATCTTATCCATTTCTTTCAAAATATCCATTTATCCCTATGAAATACCCTCAATTGGCGTATTTTTGCAGCTTTGATATCACTGTAATGTTTCCAAGCCAAGATGCAAGGAACATCAAGTTTTGGGTGTCTTTTAAAGCTTTTACTGGTTGTGGCATTTAGTCAGAGCCTTGCCCTGGTTCCCAGCTTAGGTTTTTACTTATGTGTTTATATGTGTGTTTGCAGAAATGGGCAAAGAAGATATAATCATGGAACATATAACCATATACAATGCATATTAGAATAAAATAGAAACATCTCAAATATGCTTTTATTCATGAAATGGAGAAGACACCTTTACACGTAGAGATGCCATTCAGGATGCTCAATGAGGATGGCTAAGAGATGGACAATATAAGATAGGGCAGCTACAAAATGCTCTAGTAGAGATTATCACGAGATTTCCGAGGAGCCAAAATATCAGCAGAGATATTTCTAGGATGTCACAGGTCATATGCCAAAGGCCCTAATTGAATGATGCCATGCCCTACTGGAACGTTGAAGCTCCTCAACAACATTTTTGTTGATTAGTAGATTGTCCCAATCCAAGCTCAAGAAGATGCTAGAACAATGGAGTGTCCAGTGATGGAAGGGAACAACCTAGGTGCTGAGATCTTGGATCCCTCTCAGAGCCCTATGGATTCAAACCTCCTCCAAGGAAAGTGCTTTGGATTACATGGAGCCCTAGAACTAAAACTGGGTCTCTCTTTTAGAGACCTCCAACAGCTCCACCGATCCACTAGAATGATAGACCGGGGCATGACAATGAAATGAAGTGCCAATAGGCAAAATACCTTCTAGATTCTTAGATCTAGCTACCCTCAAATAATGGTGCACCCCTCCTCTTGGGAAATCATCCCAGCTGTCAATACAAATCGACCCTCCACTGAAATGCCTCCTAAAACAACCAAGAATGATGCCAAAACACATGCAAAGGAAACCGATGGAATTTCAAAATATCTTCTCCAATTTGGTCCAGGACCTTCCTTCCGGTAGTTGCACCCCAGCAGTGGAAACCCCCAGTGTCGCCCCTCTTCTTCTGTGCAGGTGGCTTGTCTTAGAACCACCTCTGCAGGTGCTTAAGGCCAGACTATAATGGGTGCTTGGGAGGTATTGAATCACAGGGGATAATCCTAGGACAAACTAGGTGGAATCTTTCACCCTTGGGAATCTTCCTCTAGGGTTTACTAAGTCAAGACCCTCAAAACCCGATCTTTGGGCTCAATGGCTAGAAGCCGGATATCGATATGATCATACACGATAAGATGAATAAGGGCATACCTTTCCTTTACTACTTTTGGCTCCAGTGATCTTCTCTCCAAAGTGACTTTCATTTTATTAGCTAATTAATTAATTAATTAAAATCACTTTAGTGGATCAATTAACCTTTTTATCTAGAAAAACACCTTATCTCTCCGCCTTGCTTGGTTTCCACGGCCGAAAGTCACTTCTCACTATCCCATCCTTTAGTATTGCTCCTCTCGATTCGATTGGAGGCTATTACATTTAGAGAGGTCCCTCCGAGTAATGTGCCCAAAATGACATTTTCGGTGAATTCCATTGACTTATGGCCCAAAATAGTCAAAATCATGGAATTGTGAATGCAGGAACCAAGAATAGCACAATGTGGAATGGCTCATGTCCCTCAATAGTCATTGTACTCGTTATAACATCCATTTGGTTACTTTGGTCATCATAAACCTTTACACTATGATGATGTCCCAAAATTGGGTACATTACAACATAGAGGGCCTTTCGGTTTGAGCCATACATCCACTAGATTCCAATGATTGGAATCAATAGAGATTACATCAGGTTGTTGGAGAAAGAGCGCAAAATCTCGGTCCCATTCTGGGTCTAGTTTGATCAGTAGAGGGTTGATCTTCAGTCCAACAGTTACTAGGAGGAGCTGCTAATGCATGGTGCATCTTTTGGGACAGTTTCCAAGAAGATCAGATCAGCATTTCCAGCAAGTCGAACTTTCCAAACATTTGTAGTAGTTGTCATGAGTATCTGAGATTGCATCCAGCTGATCTGTGCATGCATGTTGTTGATTCTTCCTGATCTTTTGTATACATGTATTTCTTGTTGTTTGCATTGTATTCCACTTCGATGATCAACTCTTATGAGATCTAGTTGATGATTATTTCCTATATTTCCTACATGCACATTGTATTTTCTTCTATTTTCCATAATACAACTAACTAATGAATGGAGTGTTGGTTCCTTTATTTGATATGCATCATCTATTCCTACTCAAACACTTGAATTACTTGTACACACATGCGAAAATCACCAAGCACTAAAACAAGTAACCAAGCGTAGCATCCAAAACCCCAATTATGGTTATGGTAGGACATAATTTCGGTAAATCTATCTTGATCCATTGGATCAAAGGGATGTTTCATCATCGAGGGACCTTGTTTAAAAATGGCCACATACGTTTAGAAAAGTTTACGGGGGCTCACTAGTAAAGACCAAAAATAGAATGGATTCTATGAACCAGGTCTTCTTCAGGAAAATATCTCAATATCGTATCCGACCAGAAGAAAAACATAATTTGTGTTTTCATTACAGACTAATGGAGCGAAAATTGCTGAAATATGTATTTTGTATATTGCTAGAAGAATATAGAAAGGATCAATGGGAGTCCTAATGCAATTACTTGAAATGTGTTTGGATAATATTATTTTTTCAATTGGGTATGGCTCCACCATTCAGTGCTAGAAAATTAGTTAATCATGGACATATCCGAGTCAATGACCATATTATAGATATACCAAGTTACCCTTGGAAACCTCAAGATGTTATTACTATAAGAGATCAACAAAGATTGAGAGCTGTTATTAGGAAGAATCTAGATCTGTTCCGGAGGGATAAATTGCCAAATCATTTGACTTTTCATTCATTACAATATAAAGGATTAATCAATCAAATAATAGATAGTAAATGGATCAATTTGAAGATTAATGAATTGTTTGTCGTAGAGTATTATTCTTGTCAAGCTTGAATGGAGAATGAAATAAAAAGGAAGGGTTGGGTTGTTGGACATTTGAAAATTATGTTCTTCTCCCTTCTTACTGGATTAAATCTAGTAACTTCTCAAGTAGAGGATCAACATCATGGATATCATCCTAGTTGTCCTCATCCATTGGAACAAATGTATCTTGGATCAATGTGCCAATCCCTCATGATTGTTGGTAGAATATTGTAGCTGCCAGAGAGTATTGTATTTGTGTGGAGTGCATTTGTGCCCTCTCTCAACTAGGGGTCAAATCCACTTATTCTCATGAAGATGCATGCATCCATCATGCTCATTTGTGAGATTCTTTTTGGTTCTCTGGGGGCATTTTGGCCCCAACATTTCTTTTATGGTAGGAATTTCCCACACCTCATTGGGTCCAATGATGTAATGGAATTCTGCGGATCATATTTAGTTCAATTACCTTGGGATCGGTTCAATGGGAGAGTTCCTTTCACAGAGGTTTGTATCCTCGGGTTATCAATTAGGCTTTTCAACCTTATTAGTTTCCCTTGAGTTTTTTTTCCCTCCACACTTGCAATAGATTCCTCCAAAGTGGTGAAGGACATTCCAATGGGCTTATATTATAGTAGCTATTGTTTAGAATGATGTAAATGATCATGTAGGAACTATCTTAAAATTTTTAGTAGATTAAAGTGAGTCTAGATTAGTTTTTAATTAGGTAATTTTTTTAATTAGAATTTCCCTAAGTTTGGAGGTTTAATTATTTAATTAATTAATTATTTTTGAAACAAAATTATAGAAACTAGGTCCTTGGACTTTTGATAGAGTGTTTATTGCTCAAAGAAATGGAATGAGACCCTACACCCTTGGATGAAGTTTATTTCATTCGGACAACTTTTGCTATGTGTTTGTCCACTTAGAGTCAGAGTCAGCCAGAAACAACAATTTTAATTGCCCAGGTATTGGCTTATAGTCAAAATGTCAATTTTGTAAAATTTAGTCAAAATGATGGTATGGGCAAAGGTGAAAGAGATTTTTCCTAATAACCTTTCCTAACCCTCCCACATCACCCCCTCACCTAGCCATAAAACAAAAAACATCACTTTTCCTAGAGAGGTGCGCCCCCCCCTTCTAAAAAGTCTCCAAAAAGTAAAAATAATAATAATAAAATTAATGGGAGACCACAATATATCCCTTGGCATGATTTCCTAGCCTCCCACTTCCCTTTTGCTTGATCCAACTCACAACTCATCCACCTCTTTGATCCATGTCTCAAACCCTAGAAGTTGCACCCTACCCTTGGGATTCTAGCTTGTATGCTTGGTGGTGGACACTTGGCAGTGATACAAGAGGGGGTGGGTTGCTACCTCTCAGAGTATAATCCCGACCCTTCTCACCTCATTTCTTAACATATCTTAAGGCTATTGTTATACTATGATTTTCCACTCTCTCTCTTTCTTGTCCATCTTCCATTTCTTTTGGCTCTTAGGGTTTGGAACAAGTATTTCTCAAGATCCATTTTCTAGAGTAATAAAGGAGAAACTTTGGAGGATCATTGGAAGAGAGAAACAAGTAATTTTATTTCTTGCTTGTGAGGTAAATTTGTAAATGTTTGATTTGGTTGATGCATAGATTAGATCTTGGGTAAAAGTGTTACTTGGGTAGATCTAACAGTCAGGTATTCTTGTAGTTTTATGTAATGTGGGTTTTGCTAGATGGGGTTGAAGTGGCTGAGTGTTCTTGTAGATTTATATATGTGGGTTTGCTAGATAGGGTGCAAGTATTTCATCTTATTAGCATATTCAGCCATATTATCTTTGTATGCATATGATCTTGTCAAGTGTTGCAGGTTTGACTTCAAGAGCTTTATTGGGATTGCCTCCAAGAAGAGTCCTCCCTTAGAGCACATATAGTCCTCCCTTAGAGCACATATAAACTCCATTTCTCTTATCATTACTCATTCTTTCACTTGCTTATCATTCCATATATATTTAAGCTAGATTAACATGGTTTAATGGTCACTTTAATCATATTTTATCTTGAGTTTTGAAGGAGAAAAATTTCTGCCCTAAAAACATAAATTTTTCTTCACATTGTTGGTTGTGTGTAGATTTTCCAGCAAGCATAGCTTGCTGGTTTTTGTAGGTTTTTGCAGGTTGAGAGGGTTAAGTTTCCCTAAAATAGCCACACAACACTCCAATACCCTTCACTTCAAGTGGGTAACAATTATCAACCCTTTCTTGGTATTTTCTAGCTTCTTGCACGTAGATCTAGTCATTCTTGCTGATTTTTAGTAGCTCAAGATCTTGGGAGAGGGATTGGTACGACCTCCTCCCACGTGTGAGCTTAGATCTAGATCCATTTTCAAGTTTCTTTCATTTCTAAATTATTTCTAAGCTAGGACGTGGGATTAGTGAGCCTTCTTTTGATAGTTAGCTTGGCTTGCTTGCTTTCCTCACCACCTCATTAGCACAACAAGGTTGGATTACCTCCTCATTGTGCCATTGAGTTACTTGGCTTGTTGTTTCGTTTATCTTTCAAGCATTTTCTAAGTCTAAATAATTGCCTACACCTTGAGAGAGAAACCCCCCAAAATCGTAAGGCTAGGATAGGTAATGTGTCGTTCTTGATCTCTTATGCTTCAATGGTTTAAAATATTCTAGATCTAGATCACACACATATTAATCCATAGCTTAAAGCCCTTGGGGAATAATCAACTTTCTTAGATCTACTTGCATGCATAATCTATCTTAAGATCTATATTGTTTACATGCTTTAATCCAACACACTAAATGATCTATGCTTTAATGGTTTAACAAGTGATTTTCTTTTTCATGTTATAACATCTTAAGGCCACTTGCCATCACACTCAAGTTAATGTTGTTGGATAAGTTGATAGTGTAGGCACACTTCTAATCTTTCAATCTTATCTTACACACCCAATGCTTTTATTCTAACACTTAAGACAAACATAAGATAAGTGGTAATAAGATTGAGTTATTCTTTTATTCTTTGGCAGGTTGTCCTTGCCCTTATTCTTTAGTTTTAGCAACAAAGTGTCCACCACAAAACCCACCATGGAATTCATCCACTAGTTTCTTTGATTCAACATCTTCCACACATCTAAGGATAACTCCATCAAGATTTTTCCATCCTAATCCATCTCTAGTGAGAACATACTTAGAGGATTTCAACCTTAAAGCCCTTTTCTTGTGACTGACTAGATGACTTGGACAAGTAAGGTTCTTAAGATAAAAGATAATATCTGCATACCACTCTACTTGTTCAAGATTTAATAAATTAAAGGGGAACTCTTAACTATTGTTTTGGCAAATCATACCCAAGGCATTTTCATTCCCTTAAGTCAACATTTTGGCTAAACCTTGACCCTTAACCAATTTGGTGGGTTTTATTTCCAAACCATACTCTTGGATTTTAGCAATCCATCTACCCCTTGAGCCTAATCCTTCTGACTGAGATAAAACATCCTTAACTGTTGAATTAGGCACATAACCAATCACCTTGGAATATCCAATGAATACTCTAAAATGTTTAAGTGACTTCACCAAGGCATAGGCTTGTTTCTCAAACATGGGATACTTTAATTCTGAATTTTGTAAGGCCCTACTCATGTATGCAATCGATTGATCATGGCTTTGATCATTTTTCTGAAGCAATACACCGACAATAGTATCTTCAAAGGCAAAAGAGAAAATCTGAAAGTCCTTAGTATAATCTGGGCTAATAAGGATGAGAGCTTCAGATATGGCAGTTTTAATATCTTGAAATGCTCTCTTACTTTCATCATTCCATTCAAACTTAACATCCTTCTTAAGCAACTTATATATAGGCTTCAAAATCTCATCATAGTTAGGAATGAACATATGAACAAAATTTGTCTGGCCCAAGAAGGATTGGAGAGATTTCTTTGAAATAGGTAAGGGTACCTTTCCAATTGCTTCAACTCTCTTTCAGTCTAACTTGACCCCATGTTTTGAAATTATGTGGCCCAAGATTTTACCTTCTATCACCCCAAAGACTGACTTAGCAAGATTTAGAAAAATTCCAAACTCTCTACATGTTTCAAAAACCTATTTAAGATGACCAATGCGACTTTTTCCATCCTTAGAAAAAACTGTCAAGTCATCCTGATATATCTCTATTAATTTTCCAATTAACCCTCTAAAGGCATAATCCATAGCTCTCTGAAAAGTAGCTCCAACATTTGATAAACCAAATGGCATTCTTAAATATTCAAAGGTACCCCATGGAGTAGTAAAAKTAGTCTTATGCCTATCCTCCTCCTTAAGTCTTATATGATTATATCCTGAAAAACCATCAAGCATAGAAATCATTCCTGATCCTATTACTCTTTGTAGCTCCTTTGTGCATGCAATATTGAAGTTTCTGAAATCAATACATAGCCTAATTTTTCCATTCTTCTTCCTAGCAACAACTAAATTTGAACACCATGACGAATGTCTTGTTTGGGCTATGATTCCTGCTTCTAACATTTTATGTAACTCCTGTTGGAACAAAGGAGCTAACTTGGGGTTAATCTGCCTCAATTTCTATCTAAAGGGCTTAGTTTCTTCCTTCAAAGGAGTCACATGCCGAATCACATCCTCCCTATAGACCCTGAGTTCATCATAAGTGAAAGCCAAAACATCCCTATATTCCTTTAATAATTTGACAATTTCATTTCTTTTTTCAATAGGGGTAGTTTTGCCTACCTTCACCATCCTAGGCTCTTTTTCACATCCAATGTTGACCTCCAAGTGGTCACATGGTTTTTCATTAGACTTTTCTTTATGCTTGTGGCCATCTTGTCTATCAAAAATTATTTCTTGGGCAATAAGGCACCTACGAACTGGATTGGCCTTATTGTCATCTTTTGTATAGTTACAACCCTCCTCTTTTTCATTGACATCAAAATCAGAAAGCTCATGTATGTGAGTCAAGAATTTAATAACTTGTTTATCATCCTAAAAAATTTGCCAATGATCCATGTTATCAAGAACTGAGGGTCTAAAGATCACTTCCATAGAAACATTTTCCTTAATCAAATCATCTGAAAGTTGAAGTGTGGAAGTAGCTACTACAAGTTCATCAGCCTTAGAATTTTGTTCCCTAGGAATATCAATAAGATTCAAAGCATCAAGATCACCAATGGAGTCCCATATTGCATTCCTATATTTCTTTAATCTTTCTGACTTGCAAGCAAACTTATTCTTAAGTTGTTGTATGACCAAATATGAGCCCCCCTTGATATTCAAACATTTGACACCCATATCTTTGAAAACCTTCAAACCAAGCAACAAAGCCTCATATTCAACCACATTATTAGTTGCATCAAACTCCAATCTATAAGAAAACTTAAATACCTGACCATTTGGAGCTTGAATGACTATTCCAACACATTTTCCTGATCTAGAAAAAGCACCATCAAAATTCATATCAATATTATCTTTAATTTCTTCCTCTAAAGGCACAATAGAGTTAGATAAAATAACATAATTACCAAGATCATCCTCTCTATACTTTAATTCATTCTTAGGATTCTTAGGATCTTCCACATGATACCTCCTTTCCAACTCTCTATTCAACTTAAAATTATTTCCATCTAGAGTAGGGATGGTAGCATAAGTTAGATCCATTTGTAAATTACCACCCAAATTTGCAGATGCTTTTTTAGAAAGCAACATTCCCCAAGCATTAGGAACATCAATCACAACAATATCCATTTCAAACAAGATATCTGGAAAAACTGCCAAGTGCACTTGTAAACCTTTGATCAATCCATGCACTTTAATAACTTTACTGTCCATGGCACAAATTTTATGATAAGGTCTAGATATCCTCAAGTTTAATTGCTCCATTACCTTCTTAGTCATAAAATTTGAACTAGCCCCTGAGTCTAGCATCCAATTATGTAATAATTTATTGTTTACAAGTAAAGAAAGATAGAAAGGATGATTCTTCTCATTCCTCCTATCCCAATTTTGCAAAATAACTGGTGCATCTTGGTAGGCCACAACTGGTTTCCTATCAACAATACTTTGAGGAGGATATTCTATGGATTTAAGTATTTTTTCCCTTTGAGAAGGGATCTTCATGATTTCCGAAACTGGAACCAACATCTTTGCATTACTTAACCAACCACCTAAGTCAATATTCAAATCCAAGTTAACATGCACATTTGACTTAGGAGGAGTTGGAGCTACCTTGGGAATATTAACTTGACTTTTATCTTGATTCATATTTCCATTCCTTTGGTATGTAATGCCTATATACTTAGCCATTTCTAAAACTTGTTGGGGTGTAGGTTTGGGCCCAAATTTTTATGTTGCCTTATCAACAACATTATTCATGTAGATTTCACTACTACTTTGTTCAGCAAATTCCATACAATCATACATTCCAACATTGTACTTCTTACAACACATGTTAACTTGTTCATTTCCTTGATTTCCATAATCATCATCATAACAACCCTCAAGAAAAACTGGACAAGTTATTTCCTCATGAAATTTACCACAAGGCCTACAATAAGGTATAGCTTGATGCTCTACCAAGTTGGTGGATTCAAAAGGATTAGGTGGTCTTTGATCATGTAGAGGAGTTCTCTTTGGACATTTGTCATTTGGCTTATGATGTTGTATATTATTTTGAGATCTGTCCATAGTGATTAACCTATTTTGCAAAGCATTTATCTGATTGGCATGGTTAATTTCCATTTGCTTAATTATCTGGGTCAATTCCTTAATTCCATCACTAGAAGACCCTTGACCCTCCAATTTCTTCTTCTTGTCTTCATTACTCTTTGAAGAAGAACCTCTAGTAAAACCAGGAATGATGGAGTTCCTAGCATCTTGCATATTCTTATCAATCCTCACAGCCAAAGTTTGTGCTAACTTAATATTCTGAGGATCCTTATCCCTTAATGCATATCTCATCTCCCCCTCAAAGGATTCCATATAATATATCAAGCTTGCAGTATCTGAAGGAAATATATCTTGAGGGAGACTCTTCACCAAGTTATTAAACTTAGTGTTAAATTCTTCCATTGTCTCATTTTATTTCTTATGACTGGAAGTAAGGGTAGCTAGAAGGAATCTATTTTCTTTTTGGCCACCCCATATTTTCTTAAATTTTGTCAATATCTCATCCAGGGTGTTGAATTTGTCAGGATCAATTCAGTAAACCATTCCGCAACATCTCCTTCTAAAGAATACACAAATAAATTCATCTTCACATCCTCTTGGTCATGACCCCTACAATACTTCAAGACACATAAATTAAAATTGAGGATGTGTGAATGTGCACTGATTTCATTGTTCCCTTGAAAGCAAGGAAGCTTCTCAATAGCTTTATCGAATTGCATGAGGAGCTCCTTGGATAGTTGCAAAGTTTAAAGGTCTCAAAAAGGAAATCATGACTACGTTAGGATTATTAGTGTGAGTATTAACAGTTGGTTGATTATTATATTGGAAAAAGTATTGGATTTCAGTGAGTGCTTCTTCTCCAAGACTTTCAAGTAGCCTTCTAGGGGCAAGGCAATTTAATCTCCTCATATAAACCTTTTCAAGTTCAGGAAAAGAATAAATCACTCCTTCTGAAGTGCTCCTAGTAGTATACTTGACAGATTTGTTGAATGGAGTCGCCACTTGAAGAGAAAGAAAACAAAAACAACCAATCCAAGTGAAAATTTTTAGGGACTAAAGCTTATTACTTAGTTCTTAAAAAATAAATTAGTTAAGTCGTTTAGACCAAGGATAAATGAATTATCCCCGACAACGACGCCAAATATGTTGCTGTCCTTATACAAACTTGCAAATGTGAGCTAAGTTCTGCTCACTTAGTGTGTCCTTGGAGGCACAATCCATAGGTTCAAAGCCCACTGTCACCTCGACTTGAACCTCTTCCGTCTAGGCTTACTCCTAGGAAAGCCAAGGGGGGTAGACCCTAGTTACTATGTGAAGTTAAAGGTTATTTTCTAGGAGTTGATTTTAATTAGTTAAAGGTTTGGGGGAATATATAGTCTATATGAAAAGGCAACAATGCAATGTGCAACAATTCAAATGTAAAGCAATCCTTTTCCTAGGACAACTAGAGACTAGTGCCTAAGATTGGGCAAGGGGTCAACTAGAGTTTAAGGGAGATAGAAATTACAATGTTTACACAAGATTACAAAGATTACAAAAGAACTTGATACAAAGCTACAACAAAGAATATCTAAGAGTTACAACTAAATACAAGATACATAGATGTTACAATTATGAACAATGAGATACAAATACTAATTAGGTTTCTTGACTTGTGCAGGAAATGAAGATGTATCAAATGAAAACAATTACCAACACGTCAAACCAACATGCTCAACAATAGAGTGCCTACAAAGGATGTGCAACTCTATGTGACTTCTTTCAATGGAAAACACCAACAACACAAACCCAACAATGAATCTGCCTCCAAAGGATGCACAACTTCAAGGGGGCCAATCCAATATACCAACACAACACTAAACTGAAAATAAAAGCTTAAAACAAGCCTCCAAGGGAAAAAGGGCGCAACTTAAAGATCACTGAGTTAACCATCCACAACATTGAAATAATTGCATGAAAATAACTTGAAAGTGAAAAGCTTGCAAGATCTAAATGCTAACCATAAAGAATGTAAGTGCCGAAGTGAACGTCCCAAGGTTGAAAGGGGATTAAGGATTATTAAAGTTTTTAAATTAAAGGTTGAATCCTAACTAAGTGTCAACCTCAAGACTCCCCCCGCTTGTACCAAGTAGTTGCTGGGTGCTCAATAAGTGAGGCAAACAAGGCCCCACCCTAGCTCCATAGGTCAACCCAAGGAAAGAAGTACTCTCGTAAAGGACGCTAAGCGCCGTGAGATCATCCTCGACCTATCACCTTCCGTTGCTTCCTTTCAATCCACATTTAAATTGAAAAGTTGGGTCAGTGGTGAGTTCCCTATTAAGTCTAATAAATTTTAGGCTTATGAACTAGGGTAGATTAAGTTAGTGTAGTGTGTTAGGCAAGATGTTGCTTGCCAAAGAGTTAGGTGCTTGAACCAAAAACGAAATTGCTTTCAAGTAATGAGAGTGCTTAATCACAAAGTAAATCTTGAGATATCATGAAAAGATTTGAACATTGAACTTGCAAGAAAGGAAAGATAAGTTTCCTTAAACCATTAACATTATTGCATGTCCATGATACTTGCAAGAAAATAAAGAGTGCTTATGTAAGATTAGGAAATAAAAACAAGTACTTGAAATGATTAAAGCTTGCAATGAAAGGATAAGATATCAGCAATAGATCACTATGCCTCCATGGGCCTAAGTTAGTATTAATGCGTTACTTCTACTTCTAAATAATTTTAAACCATTTAACACAAGAGAAGTTAACCATTAAAACTAGCCATACGATTTTGGGGGCTAGCTAGGCAAAACTCACTCCAAGGTGTAGGCAAAAATAAATTTGAAATGCTTGAGAGAATAAAACTAAAGCTAAGCAAACCACATACAATGGCACAAGGTGGAGGCAAGCCTTCCTATTTTGTGCCAAAGAGGGTTGAAATAAAATGAAGTAAAAACAAAAATTAAACTAGCCACACAACCTTTTCCTAATGATAAGTGGGACAAACAAATAAATGAAATATTGCATAAATTAAAAGACTAACCTAGCCTTATGGTTTTGGGGGTTGGCTGGGCCAAACTCACACGGAGATGTAGGCACAAACTAAATAATAAATTGCTCAAAATTATAAACAAGAAATGCAAGCCTCTTAGGGACTCCCTTGGGCTTGCTTACAATGCTAGAAAAAGATGTATGGTAATTTGTATGCTAGAAAAAGAGAAATAAGAGATGGGTATTGTTACCCAGCAATGTGAGGCTCTCTTTGAGTGTTTTGTGTCCAAAATTGGGCATCACTTCCCCTTGTACTGGTGAGAATTTTCAAAAAACAACAAGCATATGCTTGTTAAAAATGCTACAAAACACACACAAAGTGAAAGAAAATTTCCGTTTTTATAAAAAATAAATTGTGCATACAAATTTCAGCAATACGAATAGTTTAAGTGACCTATTCTAAGTATTAGAAAACCCAAATTTCTGAAATGAAATGAACAAAAATTAAATATAGAAACTAAGGAGGCTCAAGATGGGTTATGAAGGCAAGCTTCCAACTCAAAGAAAGTCTTGCAAACCCTTGAGATAACCTGCAAACTTGTGGAACAATCTAAAAGTTGAGAGCAAAGGTGAGCAAGTAATATAGATACAACAAACTAGTTTGCAAATCCACAACTCTACTCACTTAGATCTACAACAACACTATTGGAAATCTACCCAAGAAAACTAATTTTCTTCGGAAATCTATCCTATATCCTAATAATGCTTCAACAAATACACAATATCACCTCAAATTCACAAGTGCACCAAGACAAATCATTGACACACCATTGGTCCTCCAAATCACTTCTATTAGCAAGTAGTAAGTGTTAATATTATGGTAGCTGCGGGAGGTATTTACCCCCACGTGTGAACCTCATGAGAATAGAAGACTCCGGGAAGCAAGAGAAACCCTAATGAGTTGGCTAATAACCCTAGAAGCCTTGTTGGCTCAACAAGATAATTTATATTAGGCTATTAGCCTCCAAGAGAAGAAGTCAGCCAGAAATAATAATAATATACTGAACAGACACATATCCAGAAGGAGAAGT
>SNQJ01S0103222.1:19351-49838 GCA_010110895.2 Picea sitchensis
TTGTTGCTTTGTTCCAGGCAGATATATTTTGGGGGGTTTACTTTTAATTGGAATTTGGTCGGACTATCTTCTTGGTGGTGACTTGTGAGGGGGGAATCTATCCTTGTCTTCTAATCCTCTTGCCTTCTCAAAACCCCAGGTCACCGGGGACATCTCCCTTGGGCCTTACCACCCTAAATAGAAAGAACCATCCCGTTGTGGTGACATTGGGTGGGATTGGTTCCTGTTACACCAGTTTGACTCTTCAACCTTTAGCCTTTTATCCTTACTACAAACTATGCGATAATGCTCCCAAAGTGTCGCACTCCCAGTGTCCGGAAAATGCACCCCAGATGATTACTCTGTCATAATATGAAAAGGAACCAGGAAAAAGATGCACCTTTCCTTCCTCTCAACTGGGTCGAAGTGGAATATTTGAATTATTTTGAAGCTGCTATGAATTTAGAAGTCCTTCTGGACCAAAGACAAAGTTATCTTTATCCAATGCATGCATGATTGAGCTTGAAGAAGAATTATTTCCTATTCAATTTTATGAGCAGATGTAACAAGTAAGAGTTATCGAATATATTGTCAAGTTAACTGGTACAATTGCTTTGTTGTTCTTTTCTTTAAAGATGAAGATGATGAATTGTTGTGAAAATTATGAGACGAATGATAGTGGTAGATGAATTATTTTGCTTACCATTTATCTTGTTTCATATGTGTTTTTCTTTTTGGTAGTTTTTAATCTCAACCAATGATTGGATGCTTGCATGGTTAATGTATTATTACTAGGCCTGTGGTATAGAATTATCGTCTGCATGTTTGAGCAGCGGGTTATCTCTAGCTCAACCTCTTCTCAGTAGTTAAACTTTATCCTGTTATTTGTCAAGTTGGTTTATACCAGCTTGCACTTCTCATATCAGCCCCATCCCAAGAGAAAATACAGAAAAGAAAACAGTCCCAACTGAAGGAAGAGCCTTCGCCAGAAAACACAAAGCCCATCGATACCTTGGCCGGATCGCAAGATCTGGGGAACCATTCCATTTTAAACCCTGCAGAGTCTAATTGGGCCTCGGTGGTGGGTTTGGTTCCTACTGTTGAGTCAAGGGATTTAAGACCCATCAATAGTTCCCAAGCCAATTTTTCTCTTGGAAACACTAACTAACCACTGAATTAATTGTTTTTTGTTTGTGTATGCAAGTTGGCCTCTTAAGTTTTGGCTTTAGGGTTTGCTGATGATTTTATATGTGTTTTTGCAGCAATAAACAAGAATATACAAACATGGAACATACCTCAACAATATGCAAGATCCATAATATGATAGACAAGCAAAAACACCTCGGATCTAATTTTATTCATAAATAAGAGAACATGATACAATGAAGATGTCAATCTGGAATGCTCAGCACATGGATCCAATAATAGGAGCAGCTACAAAATGATCCAAGAAGATACTATAAGCCTCCATAGGCTGAATACACCATGAAGACCAATGCCAAGGTAGATTTGGGCCGTATGAAGTACCAATCCCCCAAGTTGGAAGATGCCACCCCCTGCTGGAACCCTGAGTAGCCTCAATAGTTCGGCCTTGATGTAAAAGATGTCCAATCACCCCAGTAAACATGAAAAACAGTAGATCGGGTGAAGGCAATAACAACCCAGATGCTCAAATCTCCAAGATCCCTCTCAAACCCTATGGATCTTAATCTCCTCCAAGGAATGGTGTGCCCCCTAGATGCCTGAAACCTTAGATAATTAGGCCTCTCTCCTAGAAACCTCCAACATCTCCACCAATCCACTAGAATGATAGATCAAGGCACAAAAATGAAAACCCAAGTGCTCAACTAGGCAAAATATCTGCTAGACCCCTAGATCTAGCCACCCTCCAAAGAATGATGTGCCCTCCTCTTAGGGAAATTGTCCCCCTCTCAATGAAAATCAATCCTCCATGGGATGGCCTCCGGAAGTATCCAATAATGGTGCTATGGTACCTGCAAGGAAAAACCAATACCTGGAATTCCCAAAATCTCTTCTCCTCAGCTAGATCGAATCCTCCCTCAATGGATGGTGTGCCCCTCTTGCTAGAAACCCCCAACTGGTGCGTCCTCTCTCTTTCTGCACCTGTAACTGGTGTATTATCCTCCTACAACTGAGTAGATCTAGACTATAATGGTGTGGGGGAGTATTGCATCCCCAAGACCAAGCTTGGGACAAGCTAGGTGGAATCTTTCACCATCGAATTGTCCTCTAGGGTTTGTTAAGTCAAAACCCTCAAAAACCCCAAGAGATGGGCCCTCTATCTAGAAGCCAGATATCAAAATGATCAACATACATGAATGAATGAATAGAGGCCCTTGCCTTTCTTTTATACTTTCTGCTCACCTTGTCCCTCCAAAGTGACTTTCATTTTATTAATATTTAATTAATTAATTAAATCACTTTAATTAATTAATTAACCTTTTTACCTCTGAAAACCTTCTTATCTCTCCTTGGCTTCCCTGGCCACTAAAATTCACTTCTCACCATCCCATCCTGTAGTGTTTCTCCTCCTGATTCCAATGAGCTATTACACTGAGAGGTTCCTCCAAGTAATGTGCCTAAAATGACCTCTTCAATTTAATTAACTTATAGCTCAAAATACTCAAAATCATGGAAATCGTCAGAATGAAACGAAACCAAAGCCAACATGTGTGGAATGGATCATAATTATGAAATGGGATGAGTGTTGCAAGCCATACCCCAAAATGCCTCTCCATAATCCTTGTACTAGCTATAAAATCCATCTGGCTACTCTGGTAATCATAAACCTCTGCAACGTAATGTTGTCCCAAAGTGGGGACATTACAGTCCTCCCTGCTAGAAAATATCTTGTCCTCATGCAATAACCAAATCTCTCCAAGTATAATACCAGGATCACAAGTCCATCTATGGGACACACAGTAAACCCCATCCAAAGATGAACTATCATGCACTCTGCCCCCTAGGTCCCATATCAAGACATGAACTGCAATCCCCTAGGAAGCATAATCTTGAAATGTATCAACACCGTGACACTCCTGCTCATGACTCATGGACTCATCCCTGACTGAGTCCATCCTCCGAGATACTACCAAGATCAACATGGCCTCCATCAACTACCCATGTTGATGCTGGAATGAGGTACTACCAGACCTCTGTGAGACACCCCCATGTGGTGTGCTCTCCTCCTCACTGAAGCTTAATGGAAAGTCATAACAACTTTCCCCTGCAACGGTCCACTCGCCCCTGTCAGTCAGTGAAATGCTCACTCTTGCAATCTCGGGGTCCCATGCTAGACTATGTTGAAGATCACCATGTTGGTGCTGCACTATGATGACCCTGCCTGACTGCTCCATATATATATACTGGATCCTCGATCTGAAGTACCTGTGGCTATTGGACCTGCTGTCCCAAAACCACATCTGTGAAAACATCTCTGTGGGAGGAGTACCTACCCAACCATCTCTATGTCTGATCATGATAATCAAGAGTGAAACGTTGCCTCGCTCCATCGGACAAATCCCTTTAGGATCACTCCAAACCAACCCATCATGGCATATGTGGCTCTCTAGTGCAACCTAGGTCACCTTGTAGTAAAACATCCTGCTAGCCAAATGAACACTCGGATCCCATGGAAAACTTGGAAGTTTATCACTTCCAATCTCCTCTAACTGCTCATGTGTGAGATTGATCACTGTCAGAATCCCTTTGTGCTCATCTGCTATCACCTGGCCTATGATGCTCACCATCATACACCAAGTCTCAAATAGCTACCTATGACGATCCACCTTTGTCTGGCTAGATGCTGTAAAGATATTCATGTAAGGTGGTCTCGACCTAACCACTCCCCATGTCCTCAACCACGGCCTATACCTCCTCATGCTTCCATCTATGATAAAAGTGTCAGGACAGGCTAACAGAAACATATGCAGTTGACTGTAGGACTGGAAGGTGTCACACACTTTGGTCAATCCCAAGGATTCAACCAGAAGCTCGTCCATCGGTATCCATGATAAATACTCTCCTGTGGTCATCATTGAATCCCAACCATCCAGTACAATCGGAAGTAACTCCTCCAACTATTGGTCAACCGACCTCCATCTCTCACCTCCCATGCAATTACTGATATGGTGAAGGTGATCTCTCATAACTAGGTGTTGTTGCAAAGGGGTGACATCGACATGCTCCCCTAGGTGTGCCTCCTCCCTGCAAGGCACTATACTCCTCTAAATCCCACCATACATCTCATCATGTCTCTGTGAGCTATCACTCATCACTGTATGCTCCAGAATATTCACGTCATCTCTCGTAGACTCATGCTGCATCATAGATCCTGGTCATACTGATGGATCAACCTCTACATGGAGGTCAACTGCTCTCAGAACACAAATGGATGTGTCCTCAAAACTGCCCCTGGTTTAGAAGTCCCCATGCGTCGGTGAGTGCTCAACTGTATCAAACATCCTCGTGGAGTGTAGCTCATGTGCCTCTAGATCATAACTCTTTGTACTCATAAGTGACTCTGGGTACTCCTCATGCTCATCCATCAACTGGTGCTCCTCTGCTAGAACACCAACATCCTTACTGACTCTCGGCTTCCTCACTAAGTGGCGTGACTCCTGATCACAGTGATGATGAGGTGTCACCTCATGTCTCTCACTACTAGTGTCATTCCGGCTAGCGTCAACTCTGGAATCCTCAAAAACCCTCTCTGCATAAGATATCATGTTGAATTGCCCACTATCTATTGTGTTGCTAGGTCCTCCTGTATTCCACTACACCCCATCACTACGTGCTATCTCCCTCTAAATCACAGTGTATCATGTATGAGCAGTCGTATCCTCCTATGCACTCACCCTGCTACTATCACCTGCACTTGGATCCCATATAGATGTGTCCAGACACGTGCTATGGTCGTCCTGACCAATAAATAGTGCATCATCATCAATGCAGGCCAATCCTGGAAGTAAGTGCTCCATCAATCTGTCAGTCTCTCCAATATTCTCAACTAATGGAATCTCCAAAAATTTTGATTCCATCTCCTCATCCTGATCTGTATGTGTATGGTCAACTATCTGTACGTCATGTACCTCCTCCTGGATCTATGGATCTACACGTCCATGGTGTGCATCCCTCACACTAGGGTCCTTCATCATATCTGACATACTATTGATATCCTCATGTGATGTGGCTATCGTGGATGCCTGAAAGGGTGACAAATGTGTCACGGCCCTCATAGTGAGCTCATCAAATCTAGGTGCTATCACATGTGAATCCCCACTAGTGTCTCCACTCTGCTGAGGTGTAGGGTCATCAACACTATGTGATATGTCTGCTGAAATGCAGGTGTTGTCATCTTGTTCCTCCTACTGTCTATCCACTACACAAGCGTCACCATCCTCCTCAAGAGTGCTAGTATCATCAGCCTCTGTGCAAGATTCACTATCACTAGCCTTTGTACAAGAGTCACTATCATCCTCAGACTGCCCCAAATCAACATCTATCGCTCCATCCTCACATAGCTCATCGTCACTGTCATAGTGTGCATCAATAATATGTTTCTGATCCTTACCCCTACACCTATGATCTGGTTCCTAAGGCACCTTGCAACTGTAGCAAAGCTGCGTGTTCCTAATGGGTGTGGGGTTACTCTGTTCTTCTAGCCATCTAGTTGTTGCTGCTCTATTTTTATCTGCTACGATGATCCCATGTAGAACATCCTCTTCACTCCAACTGGGATTTCTTAAGGCTACATACTGTGGAAAGGTTATCTAAGCCCTAGTTTCCTTAATAAGGCCAGAATATTTTATCTCACAGTGAATCATCTCAAGGCATATCTTTTCCATTTCTCCTCTAGCTTCTCTGGCTCTCTTTTCCTCTACTACGCCAATCCAATCTGTAACTTTATCTTTGCTCCAACTAGGATTTTTATATGATACAAAATGATGGAATGTTATTAGACCTCTGAGATTCTCATTGAGGGTTTGATATTCCCTCTCACAATCAATAACCCTTCCTGTAAAATCTCTAGACTCCATCTTTTCGTATGGAAGATCCCTCGGGCTGGAAGGAATCTAGGCTCTGATACCACTGTAATATTCCCAAGCCAATTTTTCGCTTGGAAACACTAACTAACCATTGAATTCATTGTTTGTTGTTTGTGTATGCTAGTTGGCCTCTTAAGTTTCGGCCTTAGGGTTTGCTAATGATTTTATATGTGTTTTTGCAGCAATAAACAAGAAGATACAAACATGGAACATACCTCAACCATATGCAAGATCCATAATATGATAGACAACAAAAAACACCTCATATCTGATTTTATTCATAAATAGGAGAACCTGATACAATGAAGATGTCGATCTAGAATGCTCAATAGATGGATCCAATAATATGAGGTACTACAAAATTCTCCAAGAAGATACTATCAGCCTCCAAAGGCTGAATACACCATGAAGACCAATTCCAAGGTAGATTTGGGTCATATGAAGTACCAATCCCCCAAGTTGGAAGATGCCACCCCCTAATGGAACCCTGAGTAGCCTCAACAATTTGGCCCCGATTTCAAATATGTCCAATCACCCCAGTAAACATGCCAAACAGTAGATAGGGTGAAGGCAAGAACAACCCAGGTCCTCAAATCTCCAAGATCCCTCTCAAACCCTATGGATTTGAATCTCCTCTAAGGAATGGTGCACCACCCTAGATGCCTGAAACCCTAGATAATTCGACCAATCCACTAGAATGATAGATCGGGGCACAGCAATGAAAACCCAAGTGCTCAACTAGGCAAAATATCTGCTAGACCATTAGATCTAGCCACCCTCCAAAGAATGATGTGCCCTCCTCTTAGGGAAATTTCCCCCCTCTCAATGCAAATCAATCTTCCATGGGATAGCCTCCGGAAGTATCTAATAATGGCGCTATGGTACCTGCAAGAAAAATCCAATACCTGGAATTCCAAAAATCTCTTCTCCTTGGCTAGATCGAATCCTCCCTCAATGGATGGTGCGCCCCTCTTACTGGAAACCCCCAACTAGTGCGCCCTCTCTCTTTCTGCACCTGTAACTAGTGTAGAATCCTCTTGCAACTAAGTAGATTTGGACTAGAATGGTGTGGGGCAATATGGCATCCCCGAGACCAAGCTTGGGACAAGCTAGGTGGAATCTTTCACCATTGAATCATCTTCTAGGGTTTGTTAAGTCAAAACCCTCAAAACCCCCAAGAGATGGGCCCTCTATCTAGAAGCGAGATATCAAAATGATCAACATACATGAATGAATGAATAGAGGCCCTTGCCTTTCTTTTATACTTTCTGCTCACCTTGTCCCTCCAAAGTGACTTTCATTTTATTAATATTTAATTAATTAATTAAATCACTTTAATTAATTAATTAACCTTTTTACCTCTGAAAAGCGCCTTATCTCTCCTTGTGGCTTCCCTGGCCACTGAAAGTCACTTCTCACCATCCCATCCTATATTGTTTCTCCTCTCAATTCCAATGAGTTATTACACTAGGAGGTTCCTTCAAGTAATGTGCCCAAAATGACCTCTTCAGTTTAATTAACTTATAGCTCAAAATACTCAAAATCATGGAAATCGTTGGAATGCAACGAAACCAAAGCCAACCTATGTGGAATGGATCATAATGATGAAATGGAATGAGTGATGCAAGACGGACCCCAAAATGCCTCTCCATAATCCCTGTACTAGCTATAATATCCATCTGGCTACTCTGGTCATCATAAACCTCTGCAATGTAATGATGTCCCAAAGTGTGGACATTCCAAAACAACAACCAGATGTGCTCTTCCAGTCCTCTGTGCTCCCTGCCCAATATTCATCGACATATCTTTGCAAACTCAAGTCTACACTAGAGGCATATCTCAGGTCATATGCAACAGTGCTTCATAGATATCTCAATACATGCTTTGTTGATATCCAGTGAGTCTGTCTCGGCTGACTCATGAACTCTCTAAGCACATTTATTGCATAGGATATTTCAGGTCTAGTGTTAACCAGATACATCAATGATCCAATAAAATGTCGGTACACATGTGGATAAATCTCATCTGAATCTGAAGAATCCTCATTCATCTTCTTCCAGTTCATCATCATTGGTGTAGGCATGGATTTGCAGTCCATCATCTCAAATATTTCCACTGTATATTTTCCTTGACTCAAGAAAATATCATCAGTTCTATGCCATACTTCTAGTCTCAAGAGGTAGTGCATCATATCCAGATCCTTCATCTTGAAAACATAAGTCAATGCTCACTTGCATTCAGCAATAAGCCTTTATGAACTGGTAAGGAATAAATCATCCACATACAGGACCAAGATGAGGCACTCGTTGCCAACAATATGATAATATAGGTTTGAATCAACAAAAATCTTGCAGAAATCCAAACTCATTAGGAATCCATCCATCTTGTACCCATAACGAGGTGCCTACTTTGGTCCATTTAGGAATTTTTTCAACCTATACACATGATTTCTCATTGTATTTCACGAATCCCTCTGGTTGCTTGATGTAAACTTCTTCCTCAATCTCACCATTGAGAAAGGTTGTCTTTACATCTATCTGATGTAGTTTCCAACTCATGGATGATAGTACAGATAGAAGTGTATCGACATATTGGATCAAGTGTCTCATCAAAGTCAACTCCCTTTGCTTGTGAGAATCCTCTGGCTACATATCTCGCTTTTTAATTCTTGACACTTCCATTAGTTGCATGCTTGATCTTATAGATCCACTTGGGAGTCACTAGAGACTTCCCTTATCGTATCGGAACAATATACCATACATCATTCTTCAAGATAGATTGGTATTCTTTTGTCATGGAATCTTTCCATACCTATTCACTTGTTGCTTCTCGATGACAAGAAGACTCAAAATCATTGATGTGGCTCATGACTGAAAGGTAGCTCAAAAATATCTTTGGTCTCTTTCTCTCTCGGGATGTGCCTTGAGGGGTTGTATGTCCCTCTACCTCCTGCAGAGTTTGTTGAGCAGAGGTAGGCCTTTTATGCCCTACTTCAATATCTCTGGGCATATTAACTAGAGAAACTGGATCAGCTGGAACAATTGGATCGACTATAATAATGTATGTCTCCCTCTGAACTATTGAAGGGGGAGAAGGTATTGTCTCACTGTCAATCTCCATCTGAGATTCTTTAAATATTTGAAAGGCTATCTCTTCTTCAAAGACAACATCTCTACTTATCTCAATCTGTCTCTAACCGGGGATGTAGATCTGATATGCCTTCGAAGAATCAATGTATCCCACAAATCTACCCTTTCTCCCTGAAGGGCCTAGCTTGGATCTCTTCTCTTTGGGTACATAAAAGTACATTGGGCACCCAAATATCCTGAAGTGTTCAATATCAAGATTCACTCCGGTGAAGGCTTCTTCGAGAGTTATGTTATTCAAAATCTCGTGAGGACTCCTGTTCTGAACATATATTGTTGTCATGCATGCTTCTGGCCATAGAATCATAAGAAGACTCTCATCATTCATCATTGATTTCATTGCCTTAATGATGGTTCTGTTCTTCCTCCTTCTCAAGTAGCTTTGACTCCCTCTGATTCAAGTGACTCCCCCTGAAGTCTGAAGGATAACTATCTTCCTTCGTTGTTAACCTACCAGGAACAAGAAAATAATTAGTGATATTCACTCTCCATGAGAATTAATTTGGCCTAACTAGCCTTATTAATTTCCTTTGAGTTTTTCACTCCCACAAATAATTCCTCCAAAGTGGTGAAAGGAATTCTAATGGTGTTTTCCTCTGGTATCTAGTGTCTAGGAATGTTGTAAATGACCATGCAAGACATCTCTCAAAGTTTTGTGGAATTTCGTCGAGTCTAGATAGGTTTTTTTTAATTTATTAAAATTGCCTAAGTTGGGTCATTTTAATTAAAATATGATGAAAAATGTAAAAACTAGGTCCTTGGGATTTTTCTAGGGGTATTTGTGCTCAAAAGAAATGGAATGAGACCCCCTATACCCTTGGACCAAGTTTCATCTCAGTTGGACAAGTTTTGCTAGGTGTTTATCCATGAGGAGTCTTAGTCAGTCAAAAACAACAATTTAATTGCTAGTCATGACATAGTCAAAATGTCATTTTTTGTAAAATTGAGCTAAATGGTTAGATTAAAGGTGGGAGATGATGCCTAAACCTTATCCTATCCTATACTAACCCTTTCCTACCCTTTTTACACCCCCTAAACATTACCCTCACTTCAAACAATTTTCCCCCTAGGGAAGTTGCGCCCCCCTCCTTGAGAAAACATTAGAAAGTGGAAAATTTAGAGGAGTGGGGCCCTCTCTCCCTTGGTGCACCCTCCTAATCCATCCACCTCACCATTTGACTTGGTTTTTTCCTTTGCACCATTTCCATCTCAGCAATCCTCACCTCAAACCCTAAAAATGCGCCCCCCTCCTTGAGATGCTCACTTGTGCTTGGTTGTTAACACTTGGCTTTGATCCAAGAGGGGCAACTTTGCCTCTCCAAGTATAAATGAAGGCCCTCTCTCCCTCATTTACTCACCAATTCTATTTTATTTTTATGCTACCCATATTTCTCCTCACTCTCCTCGTCTCTCCCATCTTGCTCTCATCCACTTTCTTTCTCTCACAATTGGAAAGGAACTTATAGCAACTAGTTGCTGCAACTTACTGTTAGAATATAGAAGATGGTGTGCTCGTTTTACCATTGACGATACCTTCATCACCCAACCATATGCCGAAGCCTCCCTCCGAGCACCTTAACTTTGACTAAGAACTGCAACTTACTGTTAGAATATAGAAGATGGTGTGCTCAAGTGTATCATATTGACGAAGGCCTTCTCCAGAAAGACCTTTAACTTTGGACTAAGAACTCCTAAGGGAAGCAAAACCCTAGGCTAGATAGCTAAATGTAGGTAGCGACTCTTTCCAAAGATAACGAACAAAAATATTGATCAAATAGTTCCAAACCTCTAGCTAAGAGATATTCAATAAATACTGAATTTGATGCCGTTGTACTGCACTGCAGAACTCCCTCCTCCAACCTCAAGGCAGACAAGATTGGGTAAATCAGAAAAGCACTCCAACTGGAAAACTCCTGCAATTGAGATGTCAGCAAATGAGACTAGCTCCAGATTATGTATAGTAGTCCAGCTTTTGCTTGGGGTATCACTCTCCTTCCTGGATATGTTTGTTCAAGATATTATTATTATTTCATGTTCCACTTCTCCTTGGAGGCTAATAGCCTAATATAAATTATCTTCTTGAGCTTCCATAAGGCTTCTAGGTTACACAACTCATTAGGGTTTCTCTTGCTTCCTGCAGTCTTCTATTCCCTGTTGCTCACACGGGGTAAATACTCCCACAACCACTAATAATATTAACACCTCTCCTAACTAGAGGTATTTATGTGTAGACTTGAGCAATAACATATCATTTTACTCTAGAAAATCAATATAGTCATCTAGACTTATTTCGTGGACTAGATCATGAGTATCACTATCACCATCAACGTATTCCACCCCTAAACCATACTCATATGAAGTAATTAGATATGATGTTGGATAAGTCACTCTCACCATAGAGGATATATAAGAGGAGAACTATTTTCTGCCCTGAAAATCTAAGTGTTCATCATCCATCTGGAATGATTATTATCTCCACAACTATTGATAGTCTTCAAGGTACTAGAACAAGGATAGAGCAATAACCGTGGTTCATTCATAGTAGTACATAACTACAATCCAAAGGTTCAGTATCACATCAAGTAACACATAAGTACTTGATCAGCAATGTGGCTATTAAGTAATCCAAGGGAAACATATTCACCACAAGATTCTATCTACCACATACCTTCATAACAAACATCCTATAGTAACCTCGCATAGAAACAATGTTATGATAAAATGGAATCATCTAGGCCAATATTTCACTCATGTCTATGAGATCCGAAAGAATATCCGCCCTCTACCTAATAGTGGAACATATCCACCACAAGAGGATATATTCTACTCACCGAGACACCTATATAACAATCATCTGATGCCATCCTAGATAGAAAAATATTGTTAAAGATGAACTGAATCCTCACACATTTCACTCACGCCTCATGGAGATCCAGCATCGTATGCCCTAATGAATGGCTATCCGCCTCTATTCCTTCACAAACGAGGGAAGAAGGATTATTTCTATTTCTCGAGCCTAGGACTATTTTCTCACCATTCTTCACACTAATTAAAAACTTAGACAGACGGGGAACTCCTAAGAAATGTTTGGACTACTCCTCGGCCATTCTCCATTACTCAAACAAAGTGTAATCCTAGAGAATGATTTTTCCTCAAGGGAATGACCACCTCGATGGAGCTCAGACTATTCCCCACCTCAGGCCATTCCTCCAATAATTCAAACAAAGGTAACCCTAGAGAGATGAGTCACTGAGGAATAATTGTCCGACCTGCTCCCCACCCCCCGGCTCCATTCAATATTCCTCCATAATGATTATTTCATATCGGTGCCTAGACCATTTCACCTGTATACATTCTTCCTACACCAATTAAAGTGCACCCTAGATAGAATGTATAAACCCTAAGAAATGTTTGGACCATTCCTTCCCGGGCCATCTCCTCCCACACTAAACAAAGTAACTGAGAGAAAATGATTTTTCCTCAAGGAATGACTACCCTCGGATTGTTGAGCCTGGACTGTTCCCCACCCTGAGCCATTCCTACACTAAACAAAGTAACCCAGAGGAGAATGAGTCTCCGCCTCTCGAGGAATAATTGTCCGGACTTCACCCCTCGGCTATCATTCTTCCGACACTAAACAGTGTAACCTAGAGAGAATGTATAGCCCTAAGGAATGTATGTCCGTATCAACCTCCAAAATGGACTATTCTTCAAACCGCCATTAACCGAACTTCGAAGAATGACTACTGAGGGTACATTCTAATTGACTTCACTACTCAAAGTGACTGCCAAGATAAATGATTGTCCTAGACCACTCCCCATGTTAACCACAATGAGAAGCCCATTGTCTATGATGCATCAAGAATCCACCGCTTCACATAAACTGAAGAATGGAAGGTCAACGGCCCTACGAATCTCAATCCACTTTCCCATCAGGAAAGAATCCATCCAACTGACTATTTCTTTCACTACAAAGATAAATAATATTTTCGTGCTCCCTCCCAACTCCTGAGAGAAAGTTTCAATCACAAAAAAATAAATGTTTATGTACTTTCTTCAAATAGTTTGGAGAGTCTTTCCTTCCATCTAAGAGAGAGTTATTTCTATGAGCTCTAGCTTGAGTATGTTAGTTCTTTCATCTTGAATAGAGGCTTTACCTCAAAATGTATGCTATTGTTCAACTGGTGGAGATAAGGTATTGAGATGAAATTCATCTCTCCCCTTCTGGACTTTATCATGATAATGTAATGCTTGTACCAGTCCTGGGAATAATTTGAAGGCTTCATGTAGACCAACAATGAGTATATCATTGAAGAAGCTGAGAACTGGAACGTATCCATGTGGTACTTCTTCTCGCTATCATGAGACCAATTCCTCCCATAGTCATCTTGATGCTTATAGGAAATATTCACCACTCGGCAGTAATCGAGGTTTCCACCAAGTAGTCTTCTTTCTTATCTCAATATAGAGTTCCTTCTCTGTATGCCTCAAAGTCTGAGATTTCTCTTCATAACATTCTTTTAATCTCAATTTCTCCTCGAGAACATTCTTTGCATTCATATCCATGGAATTCCAACTCATGGATGTTATGGATGAGGCAAATGACCTTACGTAATGATATGTCTAGTACCGGAACAAGCAATCAATAGCCCTCCCACCTGATCCTGCCTCGACCTCGCACGCTTATTCATAAGTCATACACCGTTTTTCATTTTCCGCTTACTGCTTCTCTATATCGAAAGGTAATCTTGTGGACAATATTGTAATACCGACTGGCGAAATGTATTCTTCTTTCTTTCTTGAATCTTCGTTCTTTCCTTTTAGTTTTCGTGTCCATGGGAGTTTCTTATAATTCCATGTCTAGAGATTCCACTTCTTCCTTCATCAGATCACTTGGATCTCGGGATGGACAACCGGAATGCTTGGCGGCTCTCTCTGGCAGAGGCTCTCTCTCATAAGCCATTGAGTTGAACACGCATCGCTCTTTTCTGGGCTATTTTCCAAGGATGTGTTATATATTTTATCATATCCAATGGATCATAGCATTAGCTCACTCCTAATCCTTGATCCATTGAAAGAGTGTACAACGGCTCCCTCCGGCCCCATGAGTCTCATGTCAAACTGACCCTATTGTCTGCCAATGTAGCATGAGTCCACTTTTCCATCTGTATCCTTAGAGTCCACACCTCCATCTCAAGTATCTTCTACAAAAAACATCATGCCTTTGTCCACCTCTTCTCGCATTGTTATTGACTTCTTTCTCATTCCTTGTTTTTCTCAAGTCTCTGGCATTGATTCCTAATTTCTGCCATCTTGTAAGATATATTTCTATCTTTTCTTGTATAGGTAATCCTATTTCATGTTCTTCCATAGATATGTAGTTCTTCTTGGAAATATTTCTATCTTCTTGGTGAGATAGATATACAAGATATGTACAGATGATGTAAGATAAAAGAAATAAGAGAGGTTACATTTTAGTGTGGTATAAAGCCCTTTTCCATCCTTTCTTAGTCTTCTTTTAGAGGCCCATTTTCCTTTCAGTAATCAGATGTGCTTCAGTGTTTCTCCTTCCTTTCTTTTGTGCCTGACACCATCTCAGTATCTCCATTTCGGACAATGCTTGAAGCAATCAGATTAAATATCTTTTATTTGTTTTGCCTTTCCTTGAATCCAAACCTTTCTTTTGTCCTCAAGTTCTTGAATCTTAGTTGTGAAGGCTTGATCATCAGACTTCTTTTGAGGTTTCTCTTTATCATTGATCCTGATTCTTCTTGAGTAGAAAGTCCAAAGTTCTTCAAAATGTCGAAAAATTCTCTTCCTAGAGCTACGCTTATGAAAATGTATCCTAAGTGTCTTGGTAAGACCCATTGAGTACCATAAGGTTCACCAATTCCCTTTTCTATGGATCTTCACTGTATTTCTCAAATTCTGAATCCAGGTGATCTCCTCGCCAGTACATTATGTTGGTACCACACAATATTCATCTCTCATGTCAGCTCACTTTGCACTCAGCAATCCTGTCCACCTTTCCCACCCAGAGATTGGGAAGGCATCAGATATTCTCTCAATGAGCTGTGTTGTTGGGATGCAGAGGCCTGGCGGTTTCATGAATCCTACTCAGATACTTGGCATTATGTCAAATATATTTGAAACTTCTCCAGCTGCAATATCAAGTGTGTTCCTTCTCTCTTTCTCCTTCTTCAACTAGTTTACTGTATCTTTCTCATTATCCTAGTCCTATTCTTGGTAAGGATGAGGCCAATCCTTGTCCTCCATGTTTGAAAGTTGGGAGTTCCACCTAGCTTATTCTCACTGCTTAGAGTTCATCAAGTGGCTTTTGCCTGACTTGGAAGCCAAAACCCGATTTTAATAAAACTAAACTTGTCTTGGTTCTGAGAGGCTCAGAGATGTGCTTAGTTAGGGAGCACTGATTCACCTAGGATTAGGTCAATCTTTCACTTGTTCCTAACAAGAGGTTTAGTTTCTCAGAACTACTGCTGGCAGTAACCCCAGCCTAGTGCTTGGAAATCACCTCCTGCTAGTAACTCATGCTAGCTCTCAACGACTGTAATGTCTAGTTGCTGGTAAGCTTCCTTCACATGATTTGAATGGGTCAAGTAAACTCCTGTTGAATATGAAATGCAGTGTCATTTTTACCAATATCTATAATTTCGGCTAATCAAACTATAGGTCAAGCCTCCTGGAAAATTTTGACCTTGGATCTAGAATTCTCCTGGAAGAAAACCCAGCTAGGCAAACAGATAGCTGCAATGGGTAGCGACTCTCCAAAGATAGCAATGAGGATCGACGATAGCCCCAAACCAGCTTGATATCACAAGCCAGCCATCAGAAACTTGAGTTATTAAGTAAAATGTGTACTCAGAACTCCTCCAACCTAAGTGACAAGACTGAACCTATGAAGCAACCTGGAAAAATCATAAATTCTTCAGATGTCGCGAAATACAGAACCTGGTGTCTCTATTTATAGTAGTCCAAATGGGCTTTTGGTTTGGGCTGACTTCTCCTCCTGGATGTAAATCGTTCAAAGATATTATTATTATTTCAATGACTTCTTCTTTGGAGGCCATTGTAGCCTAATATAAATTATCTTGTTGAGCCAACAAGGCTTCTAGGCTTTTCAACAACTCATTAGGGTTTCTCTTGTTTCTCCGAGTCTCTATTCTTTCATGAGGGTTCACACTTGGGGTAATTCCCAACATAATATTAACACTTGCTGTCAGAAGTGATTTGGAGGACCAATGGTGTGTCAAAAACTTTTCTTGGTGCACTTGTGTATTTTAGGTGATATTGTGTATTTGTTGAAGCATTATTAGGATATAGGATAGATTTCCGAAGAAAATTAGTTTTCTTGGGTAGATTTCCAATAGTGTTGTTGTAGATCTAAGTGAGTAGAGTTGTGGATTTGCAAACTAGTTTGTTTTATCTATATTACTTGCTCACCTTTGCTCTCAACTTTTAGATTGTTCTATTGTTTCGGTTATCTCAAGGGTTTGTAAGGCTTGCTTTGAGTTGGAAGTTTGCCTTCATAACCCATCTTGAGCTTCCTTAGTTTCTATACATTATTTATGTTCATCTCATTTCCTGTGTACCTAATTTCTCTAATACTTAGAATAGGGTCACTCAAACTATTCTGTGAGATTGCTGAAATTTTAGTAATAATGTATTTTGTGTAAAAATAGAAATTTTCTTTCACTTTGTGTGTATTGTAGTAATTTTTAACAAGCATTGCTTGTTGTTTTGAAAATTATCACCAAGTATTATTAAGCAGTGATGCCCACTTTGACACAACAAAACACCAAAGTAGGCTCTACTGTCGGGTAACAATACCTCCATCTCTTATTTCTCTTTTCTAGCATACAAAATTACCATACATCTTTTCTACATTTCTCAAAGTGCCCAAAGGAACCCTAAGAGGTTTGCATTTCCTTTTGTTTATAATTTTGAGGCAATTGCATATTTAGTTTTAGCCCACATCTCTCACAGGTGAGTTTCAAACAAACCCCCAAAACCATAAGGCTAGGTTAGTCTTTTAAATTTCTGCAATATTATTTTATTTGTTTCAGTCCCAATTTATTAGAAGCACAGTATAGTTTGAATTTTTGTTTTTTAATATATTCTTAAATTCATCTCTTTGGCACAAAAATAGGAAGGCTTGCCTCCACCTTTGTCATTGTGAGTGGTTTGCTTAGCTTTTAGCTCTGCCTCCTGCCACCTGCCCTATTTTTGCCCTTGGCCAATCTTTGAGTGTCTTTGCCTAGCTAGGCCCCTGTAATCCCATACACAGTTTTAGAATATGGTTAACTTTGAGGTTAATGTATAAAATTCATTTCTTAGAAGTAGAAGCAACGATTACTCAACTTAGAAATTCATGGAGGCATACACCATTGCCATATCTTATCCTTTCTACTGTGTGTTTCTCTTAATCATTTCCAAGCAATTTTGTTTTTATTTTCTAATCTTACACAAGAACTCTTTATTTTCTTGCAAGTGTCATGGGGATGCAATAACATTAATGGTTTAAGGCAACTTATCTTTCCTTTCTTGCAAGTTCAATGTTCAAATCTTTTCATGATATCCAGAGATTTACTTTTGTGATTAAGCACTCTCATTACTTGAAAGCAATTTCGTTTTTGTTCAAACACTCAACTCTTTGGCAAGCAACATCTTTCCCAACACCTACACTAACTAATTCATAGTTCATAAGCTTCCAAAATTGCTAGACTAATAGGGAACTCCACCACCACCCAACTTTTCCATTTAAATGTGGATTGAAAGGAAGCAACGGAAAGTGATAGGGTTGTCTAGGATGATCTCACTCACATTAGCTGGCCTCCACGAGTATTTCTTTCCTTGGGTTGACCTATGGGAGCTGGTGGGCCCTTGTTTGCCTCACTTATTAAGCACCCAACAACTACTTGGCTGCTGGGGGAGCCCTGAGGTTGACACTAGTTAATTCAACTCAATTTAAAAAAACTTTAATAACCTTAATCCCCTTTCAACCTTTGGACGTCAAATTTTGTACTACATTCTCATGGTTAGCATTAGATTCCTGCAAGTTTTCACTTCTCAAGCGTTTCATGCAATACCAATGTTGTGGATGGTTAATCGAGTGATCTTTAAGTCATGCCTTTTCCCTTTGGAGGCTTGTTCCCAGTTTTATTTTCGCTTAGTGTTGTGTTACATATCGATTGGCCCTTGAAGCTGTGCATCCCTTTGGAGCAAGTGATTCATTGTTGGGTTTTGTGTTGTTGGTGTTTTCCATTGAAAACAGTCACAATAGAGTAGCGCATCCCTAGGCACCCCTGGCTGTTGAGCATGTTGGCTTGATGTGTTGGTAATTGTTTTCATTTGATACATCTTCATTTCCTGCACAAGTCAAGAAACCTAATTAGTATTTGTATCTCATTGTTCATAATTGTATCATCTATGTATCTTGTATTTAGTTGTAAATCCTCTGTGATATTCTTTGTTGTAGCTTTGTATCAAGTTCTTTTGTAATCTTTGGTAATCTTCTGTGTAAACATTGCAATTTCTATCTCCCCTAAACTCTAGTTGACCCCTTGCCCAATTCTAGGCACTAGTCTAGTTGTCCTAGAAAAGGATTGCTTTACATTTGAATTGCTGTAATACTGTATTGCCTTTTCAGCATAGACTATAATTCTGTAAAACCTTTAACTAATTAAAATTCAACCTCTAGAAAAATAACCTTTTAACTTCATGAGCAGTAACTAGGGTTCTACCCCCATATTTTCCCTAGAGTAAGCCTAGACGGAAGAGGTTCAAGTCAGAGGGACAAGGGCTTTGAACCTAAGGGATTGTGCCTAAGGGACAACACCAAGGAGCGTAACCCTGCCTTGCTACTTGTAAAGCTCTTGTATAAGGACAAGAATGGCGCCGTTGCCGTGGATAATTCATTTATCCTTGGTCTAAACCACTTAATCTGAATTTATTTTTAAGAACTAAGTAATAAGCTTTAGTCACTAAAAAAATTTCTTTCATCACTCTGATTATTATGGTTTTCTTTCTTCAAGTGGCTACCCCATTCAACAAATCACACAAGTATACTACTAGAGCACCTCTGTATGAGTGATTTCTATTCTTCCTAACTGTTTGAAAAGGCTGCAGAGATTAAATTCACTGCCTTGTAGGCTAAATTTGAAATTTTTGGAGGAGAAGCACTCACTGAAATCCAATACTTTTTCCAATATAATAATCAACCGGGAATCAAGTAATACTCACAATAACTCTAACGTAGGCCAGTGCATTCTTTATGACCTTTAACCAGGCCATCCAAGAGCTCCTCAGACAGATTCTCGATGTGCTTATTGTGCTTCCCTTTGCTTTAAGGGAAATAATGAAATCGGGCAGCACCTGCTACATCCCCAATTTTAATTTATGTCTTGAAGTATTGTAGGGTCATGACCTCAAGAGGATGAAGATGAATTTATTTTGTGGTACCTCCTTTGAAGTAGGTGGTGATGCTTGCTGGTCGTCACCAATGATCCCTCGGCCAAATTCAACACCCTGGATGAGATATTGACAAAATTTAAGAAAATATGGGGTGGCCAAAAAGAAAATAGATTCCTTCTAGCTACCCTTACTTCAAGTCATAAGAAATAAAATGAGACAATGGAAGAATTCAACACTGCTAAGTTTAATAATAACTTGTGAAGAGTCTCCCCAAGATATATTTCCTTCGACACTGCAAGTTTGATAAGTATTATATGGAACTTTGAGGGATAAATGAGATATGCATTAAGGGATGAGGATCCTCAAACTCTTAAGGATTACAAACTTTTGCTGTGAGGATTTATAAGAATATGCAAGATGCTAGGAACTCCATCATTCCCGGTTTTACTAGAGGTTCTTTCTTCAAAGAGTATGAAGACAAGAAGAAGCAAATTGGAGGGTCAAGGTCTCTAGTGATGGAATATGACTCTGGACCTTGCATAATTAAGCAAATGGAATTAACCATGCCAATCGACATAACGTTTTCAAAATAGGTTAATCACCATGGATGCATCTCAAAATAATATACATAACATCATAAGCCAAATGACAAATGTCCAAAGAGAACTCCTCTACATGATCAAAGACCACCTAATCCTTTGAATCCACCAATCCCAGGTAGAGCATCAAGCTACCTTATCAGAGGGCCTTGTGGTAACTTCATGAGGAAATAACTTGTCCAGCTTTTCTTGAGGGTTGTTATGATGATGATTATGGAAATCAAGGAAATGAACAAGTTATCATGTGTTGTAAGTATGGACAATGTTAAATGTATGATTGGATGGATTTTGCTGAACAAAGTAGTAGTGAAATCTACATGAATAATGTTGTTGATAGGCAACATGGGTAATTTGGGTCCCGGAACCTACAATCCACCCCAACAAGTTTTAGAAATGGCTAAGTATATAGGCATTACATACCAAAGGAATTGAAATACATGGAACTGGAAAGTCAAGTTAATATTCCCAAGGTAGCTCCAACCTCCCAATTCAAAAGGTAAAAGTTAACTTGGATTTGAATATTGACTTAGGTGTTGGTTGAGTAATGCAAATATGTTAGTCCACAAAATCATGAAGATCCTTCTCAAAGGAAAATACTTAAATCCATGGAAGATCCCTCCTCAAAGTATTAATATAGGAAACCATTGTGGGTCACCAAGATGCAACTATTTTTAAAAATTGGGATAGGAGGAATGAGAAGAATCATCCTTTCTCTCATCTCCTCTTTTTACTTCCTTGTAAACAATAACTATTTGGCATAACTGATGCTAGACCGTGGGCTAGTTCAAATTTTATGACCAAGAAGGTAATGGAGCAATTGAACTTGAGGATATCTAGACCTACCATAACATTTCTGCCTTGGGATTTAGCAGTTATTGAAGTGCATGGATTGATCAAAGGTTTACAAGTGCACTTGGCAGTTTTTCCAGATATCTTGTTTGAAATGGATATTGTTGTAATAAATATGTCTGATGCTTGGGGAATGTTGTTTTCTAGAAAGCATCCGAGAATTTGGTGGTAATTTACAAATGGATCTAACTAATGCTACCATCCCTACTCTAGATGGAAATACCTTCAAGTTGAATAGAGAATTGAAAGGAGGTATCATGTTGAAGATCCTAAGAATCCTAAGAATGAATTAAAGTATAGAGATGATCTTGGTAATTATGTTATTTATCTAACTCTTTGTACCATAGAGGAAGAAATTAAAGATACAATTTGATATTGAATTTCGACAGCTTTTTCTAGAGCTGGAAAATGTGTTGGAATAGTCATTCAAGCTCAAAATGGTCGTATTTAAGTTTTCTCATATAGGGATTTGAGTTTGATGCAACTAATAATGGAAGTTGAATATGAGGCTTTGTTGCTTGGTTTGAAGGTTTTCAAAGATATGGTGCACAAATGTTTGAATATCAAGTAATTGTTTTATCATACAACAACTTTAAGAATAAGCTTGTTTGTCAAAAAGATTAAAGAAATATAGGAATGCAATATGGGACCCACAGTGATCTTGATGCTTTGAATCTTATTGATATTCCTAGGGAACAAAATTCTAAGGCTGATGAACTTGCAGTAGCTACTTCCACACTTCAACTTCAGATGATTTGATTAAGGAAAATGTTTCTATGGAAGTGATCTTTAGACCCTCAGCCTTGAAGATAATATGGATCATTGGCAAATTTTTTAGGATGATAAACAAGTTATTAAAATCTTGACTAAATTGCATGAATTTTATGATTTTGATGTCAATGAAAAAGAGGAGGCTTGTAACTATACAAAAGATGAAAATAAGGCCAATCCAGTTCCTAGGCACCTTATTTCTCAAGAAAAGATTTTTGATAGACAAAATGGACACAAGCATAAAGCTCCAAATGAAAACCATGCGACCACCAGAGGTCAACATTGATGCGAAAAGAGTCTAGGATGGTGAAGGAAAACCAAATTCCCATTGAAAGAAAATGAAATTGTCAAATCATTAAAGGAATATAGGGATGTTTCAGCTTTCACTTATGATGAACTCCTGTTGGTCTATAGGGAGGATGTGATTCGGCATGTGACTCCTTTGAAGGAAGAAACTAAGCTCTTTAGACAAAAATTGAGGCAAATTAACCCCAAGTTAGCTCCTTTGTTCCAACAGGAGTTACAAAAATGTTAGAAGCTGGAACGAGGCCCAAACAGGCACATCTGGCCATGGTGTTCAAATTTAGTTGTTGCTAGGAAGAAGAATGGCATCAGGGCCATGTATTGATTCTCGTAAACTCTACCATTGCATGCACAAAGGAGCCGTACAAAATATAACAGGATCATGAATGATTTCAATGTTTGATGGGTTTTCAGGATATAATCTGATAAGACTTAAAGCTGAAGATTGGCATAAGACCACTTTTACTACCCATAAAGTACCTTTGACATTTAAGAATGCCATTTGTTTATCAAATGTTGGAGCCACTTTCTTCTCAGAGAGCTATGGACTATGCCTTAAGGGGGCTAATTGGAAAATTAATAGATATCGTGATTTAATTTGAATGCTTTTCTAAGGATGGAAAAAGTCGCATTGGTCATCTTAAATAGGTTTTTGAAACATGTAGAGAGTTTGGAATTCTTCTAAATCCATAAGTCACTTTGGGGTATTAGAAGGCAAAACTAAATACATACTCTGTAAAACATGGGGTCAAGTTAGACTGAAAGAGAGTTGAAGCAATTGGAAAGGTACCCTTACCTATTTCAAAGAAATCTCTCCAACTCCTTCTTGGGCCACAAATTCTTGTTCATATGTTCATTCCTAACTATGATGAGATTTTGAAGCCTATATATAAGTTGCTTAAGAAGGGTGTTAAGTTTGAATGGAATGATGAAAGTAAGAGAGCAATTCATAATATTAAAACTCCACATATCTGAAGCTCTCATCCTTATTAGCCCAGATTATAAAAAGGACTTTCAGATTTTCTCCTATGCCTCAGAAGACACTATTGCTAGTATTGTTTTCGTGAGATCAAAGGCCATGATCAGCCCATTGCATACATGAGTTGGGCCTTTCAAAATTCAGAATTAAAGTATCCCATGTTTGAGGAACAAGCATATGCCTTGCAGGAAGCTCACTTAAACATTTTAGAGGGGACATTGGATATTCAAGGTGATTAAGTTATGTGCCTAATCTAACAAAGCCATATTGTTTTTACCCCAAAATTTAAGGATTAGGCTCAAGGGGTAGATGCTGATTGCTAAAATCCAAGAGTATGGTTTGGAAATGTTCCACCAAATTTGTTAAGGGTCAAGGTTTAGCCAAAAATGTTGGACTTAAGGGAATGAAATGCCTTGGGTATGATTTGCCAAAACAATAGTTAAGAGTTCCCCTTTAATTTATTAAATCTTGAACAAGTAGGAGGGTGCTTATTATTATATTCTATCTTAAGAATTTTACTTGTCCAAGTCATCTAGTCAGTCACAAGAAAAGGGCTTTAAGGTTGAAATCAGCTAAGTATATTCTCACTAGAGATGGATTAGGATGGAAAATCTTGATGGGGTTATCCCAGTAGATGTGTGGATGATTTGGAATCAAAGAAACTAGTGGATGAATTCCATGGTGGGTTTTGTGGTGGACACTTTACTGCTAAAACCAAAGAATAAGGCAAGGGACATCAACCTACAAAAGAATAAAAGAATAACTCAATCTTATTACCACTTATCTTATGTTTGTCTTAAGTGTTAGAATAAAAGCATTGGGTGTGTAAGATAAGATTGAGATTAAGGTGCCTACACTATCAACTTATCCAAAAAACATTAACTTTGAGTGTGATGGCAAGTGGCTTTAAGATGTTATAACATGAAAAGAAAATCACTTGTTAAACCATTAAAGCATAGATCATTTAGTGTGTTGGATTAAAGCATGTAAAAAATATAGATCTTAAGATAGATTTCATGTAATGCAAGTAGATCTAAGAAAGTTGATTATTCCCCAAGTATTTTAAGCCATGGATTATGTGTGTGATCTAGATCTAGGAATATTTTAAACCATTGAAGCATAAGAGATCAAGAACATATTACATTGGCATCTATCCTAGCCTTTACATTTTGGGGGTTTCTCTCTCAAGGTGTAGGCAATTATTTAGACTTAGAAAATGCTTGAAAGATAAACGAAACAACAAGCCAAGTAACTCAATGGCACAATGAGGAGGCAATCCAACCTTGTTGTGCTAATGAGATGGTGAGGAAAGCAAGCAAGCCAAGCTTTCACCATCAAAAGAAGGCTCACTAATCCCACGTCCTAGCTTAGAAATAATTTAGAAATGAAAGAAACTTGAAAATGAACCCAGATCTAAGCTCACACGGGAGGAGGTCGTACCAATCCCTCTCCCAAGATCTTGAGCTACTAAAAATCAGCAAGAATGACTAGATCTACGTGCAAGAAGCTAGAAAATACCAAGAAAGGGTTGATAATTGTTACCCACTTGAAGATAACGGTCTTTGAGTGTTGTGCATGGCTCTTTAGGAAGAACTCTCCTCAACCTCAAGAGTCTTAGAAAAAACTGTGTTAGCCATGCTGGTCGGTGCACCCACACACAACTAGAAAAGTGAAGGAAAACTTTTGCTTTTTTAAGGCAGAAATTTTTCTCCTTCAAACTCAAGATAAAATATCAGTGACTACTAAACCATGCTATCATATATTCTTAAATATATATGAAATGATAAGCAAGTGAAAGAATGAGTGTCGATAAGAGAAAATGGAGTTTATATAAAAATTTAAGGAGGAATTTTCATCTATATGTGCTCTAAGGGAGGACTCTTCTTTGAGACAATCCTAATAAAGCTCTTGAAGTCAAACCTCCGCAACACTTGATACATCATATGCATAAAGATACTATGGCTGAATATATGCTAATAAGATGAAATACTTGCACCCCATCTAGCAAACCCACATATATAACCCATAAGAACACTCATTGTTAGATTCACCTAACACTTTTACCCAAGATCTAATCTATGCAAACATCAAGCCAAATCAAACATTTACAAATTTACCTTACATGTAGCAAGAAGAACAAATACTTGTTTCTCTTCCAATAATCCTCCAAGTTTCTCTTTTATTACTCAAAATGGATCTTGAGAAATACTTCTCCAAGACCCTAAGAGCTAAAGAATGGAAGATGGACAAGAAAGAGAGAGAGAGAGTGGAAAATCAAGTACATAACAGCTCAAGATATGTTAAGAAAATGAGGGTGAGAAGGGTTTTATTTATACTTGGAAAGGCAAAATCACCCCTCTGAATCTATGCCAAGTGTCTACCACCAAACACAAGCTAGAATCCTAAGGGTAGGGCACACCATCTAGGCTTTAGATTGGACAAAATGAGGTGGATGAGTGGGTTTTTGTTGGGATCAAGCAAAAGGGAAGTGGGAGGCTAGGGAAATCACAAGGGATATGGCTAGGTCTCCATTAATTTTATTATTATTATTATTTTCACTTTTGAGACTTTTAGAAGGGAGTGACACCAATTCTAGGAAAAAGTGATGCTGCATGGCTATGGGAGGGGTGATGTGGAGGGTTAGGAAGGGTTAGGAAAAATATCTCTCAGCTTTATCCATATTTACATCATCATTTTAACTCAAATTTACAAAATTGACATTTTGACTATGTAAATACTAGCAATTAAATTGTTTTAGTGTCCGACACTCCGTGTGGATAAATGCATAGCAAAATTTGTCTGACTGTGCTGAAACTTGGTCCAAGGGTGTAGGGTCTCATTCTTTTGAGCACAAATACCCTATCAAAGTCCAAGGACCTAGTTTTACAATTTTGTTTCGAAAATAATTGAATTAATTGCAATTAAACCTCCAAACTTAGGGAAATTTAATTGAGTACCACTAATTAAAAACTAATCTAGGACTGAATGGAATTCAAATAAAATTTTTAAGATGTCTTACATGATCATTTACAAAATTCCTAGACAATAGCTTCATAATATAAGCTCCATTTAGAATGCCTTTCACCACTTTGAGGAATTATTGCAAGTGTGAGGAAAACTCCAAGGGAAATCAATAAGGTTGAAAAAGCCTAATTGATAACCCGAGGATAAAAAAAAACTCCTCGGTGAAAGGAACTCTCCCATTGAACCGATCCCAAGGTAATTGAACTAAATATGATCCATGTAGACCTATTACATTATTGACCCACGTAGAGGTGTGGAAATTCCAGTTACAAAAAGAAATGTTGGGGCCAAAAATGCCCTGTAGAACCAAAAAGAATTCGACAAATGAGCATATGATGATGCATATCTTCATGGCACATGGATTTGACCCCCTAGTTGGAGAGGCGGTCAACAGACTCAATAATAAATACAATACTCTTTGCAGTTACAATATTTCAACAATCATGAGGATTGGATACATTGGTCCAAGACACATTTGCTCCAATGGATGAGGAAAACTAGGATGATATTCATGATGTTGATCCTCTACTTGAGAAGTTACTAGATTTAATCCAGTAAGAAGGGAGAAGAACATAATTTTCAAATGTCCAACAACCCAACCCTTCCTTTTCATTTCATTCTCCATTCAAGCTTGACAAGAATAATACTCTACGACCAACAATTCATTAATCTTCAAATTGATCCATTTACTATCTATTATTTGATTGATGAATCCTTTATATTGTAATGAATGAAAAGTCAAATGATTTGGCAATTTATCCCTCTGGAACAGATCTAGATTCTTCTTAATAATAGCTCTCAATCTTTGTTGATCTCTTATAGTAATAACATCTTGAGGTTTTCAAGGGTAACTTGGTATATCTATAATATGGTCATTGACTCGGATATGTCCATGATTAACTAATTTTCTAGCACCGGGAATGGTGGAGCCATACCTAATTGAAAAATAATATTATCTGAACGCATTTCAAGTAATTGCAATAGGACCTGGCCCATTGATCCTTTGGCTCTTCTAGCAATACAAACATATTTCAGCAATTGTCGCTCCATTAGTCTGTAATGAAAACACAAATTATGTTTTTCTTCTGGTCGGATACGATATTGAGATATTTTCCTGGAAGAAGACTGGTTCATAGAATCCATTCTATTTTTGGGTCTTTTACTAGTGAGCCCTGGTAAACTTTTCAAACGATGTATTATTTTTAAACAAGGTCCTCGATGATGAAACATCCTTGATCCAATGGATCAAGATAGACGCTACTAAAATTGTTGTCTCAGCTCATAAATCTGATACTCTGGGGTTTTTGGATGCGTTTTGGTTACTTGTTTAGCATGCTTGGTGATTTTCGCATGTGTGTGTCATATAATTAAGTGTTTGAGTAGAATAGATGATGCATACGAAATAAAGGAACCAACACCATTCATTAGCATGTATTATAGATAATAGTCAAATACAATGTGCATGTAGGAAATATAGGAAATAATCATCAGCTAGATCTCATAAGAGTTGATCATCGATGGAATACAATGCAAAACAACAAGAAATACTTGTATACAGAAGATCGGGAAGAATCAACAACATGCATGCACAGATCAGCTGGATGCAATCTCAGATACTCATGACAACTATTGCAAATGTCTGGAAAGTTCGCCCTGCTGGAATACTCGTCTAATATGCCTGGAAAATGTCCCAAAAGATGCACCATGCATTAGCAGCTCCTCCTAGTAACTGTTGGACTGAAGATCGTTCCACTACTAATCAAATTGGACCCCGGATGGGACCCCCTGAGGGTTTGTGCCCTTCTCCTGAACAACTGATGCACCCCATTGATTCCACTGTTGGAATCTAGTGATGTATGGCTCAAACTGAGTGCCCTTCTATGTTATGTTGTAATGTACCCACTTTGGGACATCATCATAGTGCAGACGTTTATGATGACCAAAGTAGCCATATGGATGTTATAACGAGTACAGGGATTATTGAGAGGCATTATGAGCCATTCCGCACAGGTTGGTTTTGGTTCTGTTGCATTCCGACAATTTCCATGATTTTGACTATTTTGGGCTATAAGTTAATTAAATTCACTGAAGAGGTCATTTTGGCCACATTACATGGAGGAACCTCTCAATGTAATAGCTCACTGGAATCGGGAGGAACAACACTAAAGGATGGGATAGTGAGAAGTGACTTTCAGTGGCCAGGGAAACCACAAGGAGAGATAAGGTGTTTTTCAGAGATAAAAAGGTTAATTAACTAATTAAAGTGATTTAATTAATTAATTAATTATTAATAAAATGAAAGTCACTTTGGAGAGACACGGTGAGCCAAAAAGTATAAAGGAAAGGCAAGGGCCTTTATTCATTCATTCATGTATGATCATATTTGATATCTGGCTTCTAGCTATTGAGCCCAGCATTGGGGGTTTTGAGGGTTTTGACTTAGTAAACCCTAGAGGAAGATTCGGTGGTGAAAGATTCCACCTAGCTTGTCCCAAGATTGGTCTCAGAGATTCAATACTCTCCCACACCATTATAGTTCAGTTCTACATCAGTGCAAGAGGGTTCTACACAAGCCACGGGCACAGGAAGGAAGAGGGGCGCACAATTGGGGGTTTCCATCAAGGGGGGTGCACCACTCATTGAAGGAAGGTCTGATCCAGCTGAGGAGAAGATATTTTGGAAATTCCAGGTATTGGGTTTTCCTTGCATGTGTCTTAGCACCATTCTTGGTTGTTTTAGGAGGCATTTCAGTGGAGGGTTTATTTGTATTGACAGTGGGATGATTTCCCAAGAGGAGGGTGCACCATTATTTGGAGGGTAGCTAGATCTAAGGATCTAGAAGGTATTTTGCCTAGTTAAGTACTTGGGTTTTCATTGTCATGCCCTGGTCTATCATTCTATTAGATTGGTGGAGCTTTTGGAGGTCTCTAGGAGAGAGACCGGTTTATCTAGGGTTTCATGCATCCAGGGGGGCGCACCATTCCTTGGAGGAGGTTTAGATCCATAGGGTTTGAGAGGGATCTTGGAGATTCGGGCACCTAGGTTGTTCTTTCCATCACCCGATCTATTGTTTGGCATCTTTCTTGAGTTGATTGGACACCATTGTCAACAGGGCCAAATTGTTGAGGAGCTTCAACATTCCAGTAGGGCATGGCATCATTCAATTAGGGCCTTTGGCACTTCATATGACCCAGATTGTCTTGTATTGATCTTCGTTGGATATTTGGCCTTTGGAGGCCTGTGGCATCTTCTATTAGAGCATTTTGTAGCGGCTCCTATCTTATATTGTCTATCTTCTTAGCCATCTGTTGAGCATTCCAGATTGGCATCTTCATTGTAGCAGGTTCTTCTGTTTCATGAATAAAAGCATATTTGAGATGTTTTGGCTTGTCTATCATATTGCATATGGTTGAGGTATGTTCCATGATTATATCTTCTTGTCTATTTCTGCAAACACACATATAAACACATCAGTAAAACCCTAAGCGTAACTGTAAGCAAAGTGTTTGACAAAATACCACAACCAGAAAAGCTTTAAAAAGACACCCAAAACCGTGATGTTCCTTGCATCTTGGCTTGGAAACATTATAGTGATATCAAAGCGCAAAAATCTTGCCAACTTGAGGGGTCTCTCATAGGGATAAATGGATAGTTGGAAAGAAATGGATAAGATATCCTTTGAGATAACATGCTTGGATGTAATATATTCTGGCCTTAGCATGGAAACTAGGGCCCTAATAACCTTCCAACAGTATGCAGCCTATAGAAATCCCCATTGGAGAAAAGAGGATATTTTACACGGGATCATCGTAGCAAGAGAAAATAGAGCAGCAACAGCTAGATGGTTGGAAGAACAGAGGAACCCCACACCCATTAAGAGCACGCATCTTTGCTACAGTTGCAAGGTGCCTTGGGAACCAGACCATAGGTGTAGGGGTAAGGATCAGGAGCGCATTATTGAGGCACCCTATGACAGTGATGATGAGGTGTGTGAGGATGGAGCGATAGATATTGATTTGGAGCAGTATGATGATGACAATGACTCTTGCATAGAGGCTGGTGATAGTGACTCTACCACAAAGGCTAGTGATTCTTGCATGCTTGAGGAGGATAGTGACCCTTGCACATTGGAGGAGCAGTGGGATGTGTTTCCATCCTTATACACACTTACAAACGTGAGCTAAGTCTAGCTAAATTAGTGTGTCCTTGGAGGCACAATGCCTAGGTTCACAGCCCACGCTGTCACTTTGACCGGAACCTCTTCCATCTAGGCTTACTCCTAGGGAAGCCAAAGGGGGTAGACCTTAGTTACTAGATGTGTTAGAGTTAGGTTCTAGG
>SNQJ01S0103223.1:30497-58424 GCA_010110895.2 Picea sitchensis
GTAAAAAAGAAAGAAACCTCTTTAAAGTCCTTTATTCTGATCCATAACTTCTTAACAGGATACAAATGTCAGAGTGGGTTAAATGGCAAACCTGTCGAGGCTATGGACGCTTGTTGGAAGCAGTGGCCATACCAACAGTATCGGAGATTTTTTCTTTAATATCATGACTTGCTGATCTTAAGACTGTTATTGGGTTTCATCTTTTGAAACACTGCTGGAAAAAATGATTAATGACGATGCTAGTACGATTTTCTGGTTGTTATTTTTGAGTTTGAAATTTTCTTTGCTGTCCTAAATCTGAATTTGTTTCTTTTGATAGAGATAACTGCTTCTACCAGTGTGTCGCCATTGTTGGCAGCCAACTCACCTTTTCCTATCGTCTATAAGCTGCCTACACCTATGTCTTGCAAACATAGAATTTTTCGTCGCAATTTTCAAATAGACGGCGTTTTCGTTCTTGCGACATTTACACATTTGTTTTCATTTTGTTTTCACGATTGTAAGCGTGAAAACTTCTCCTTTCGAAGTTACATTTTGATCACTATCTGAACTGTCGTGATATTTTTATCGATGTGCCTACTGCGCTTATCTTTTGTCTATCATTATGTAGCTGGAAGAACTTTCGAACCTTGCTCATTGGTCATTCTTATATTGATTATGTGATTAAGTTTCCTTGAGTTTGCAAGGCATTGAGCATTTGGATTTACACTTTTTATGACATGCCTGATCATTGATTCTATGAAAATGCATAGGAGTTTGATTAAGTTTTTATATATATGATATAATCCTTATGTTAATCTTTTGATAATTTTTGGCTTGTCAACTATTATGAGTATCGTTTGGCACCTTGATTTGAACTTTTGATTATATGCATTGGCGCATAGTTGGTTTATGGGTTTTCGATTTATATGTCGAATGTTTGAACACCGTGGCATAACATTTGCGTGTATACACATTGGATCTCATTGATTGTACACATAACTTAATGGTTGAACGATTATCATGGAGTGAATAGCTATGAAATTTGGCGGTTGTACTTGAGTAATGAATATTATGCATGGCAGACTCCACCACCCTCGCATGTGTGCATTAATGCTTACCCCTTTTGCTCGTTCATTACTGTTTCGCATAGCTCTGCGTTTGTGTGTGTTGGTGAATTCAAACCTTTCCCTTACCATGCATTCGGCACCATGGCCCCAGTCGTGAGAGTTGAACCCAATGGCAACCAGGCCCTGTTGATGTTTGACAATGCCCACCAAGATTTGGCAGACAGTGGATGGCTTACCTTCGTGAAACGTTTTGAGGGGTTTAACCTGTGTGTAGCTCGATAGTTTTCTACAACCTTTGATGGATGTTGAGCCAAGGTAGGCGATGTGTAGTTAGAGATTGATGAACAATTCATCAGCTCGATGACGGGGTTATCTACTTCTGGACAACGGTGGTTTAAGAATTGCAAGGTCGAGGAAGTGCCGTGGACATTGTTGTTTCAATCGCGCAAAATCACCTCCTGTGATAGAGGTGTGCCCGTGACTATGATTAAACAATGTTGGCACGATTTGTTAATGATAATCAAACAGTTTGTTACCTGCAAAGGCAAATACGGGCTTGTATTCCTTTATCACCTGCGTCTATTGATGATTTTTATAGGTTATCCTCTAAACATGCCGTTCTATTTTCATCGGAGTTTGTATAAGATGTCTAAAAAGTATAAGAGGCACAAGGCTGACACCAAATTATTTCATCATGGGCCTATTAAGCTCATTGTTGTTTATCGTCTGAGTTTTCTTGGTGACAGTTGGAAGGCCTTCATCGCCCGTAATGTCTTTGAGGACACTGACCCTGTACAGATTGATAAATCTGTGGTAGTTGAGACTAAAGCCTAACCGTCGATACCCTTGCACCTCATACTACCTAAACCCTCGACCTACCCGACACTGTAACTAAATATGCAGAGGCCATCAAAAATCCCGTGAGCAAGAAACCTAAGGTAAAACCTACTGCTAACGATAAGGGTAAAAGGAATGCACGTTTTATTTCACGGATGGCACGAAACAAGGAAAAACCCCCTGCTCATTCAAACCCTATCACCCTAAGCGAGGACTCCGATTCGAAAGTCGAGCGTTTTCTGGCCAACGAATACCCCTATTCGCAAGGTTTGTGTGCCGAACCCTCATATGACTTTGTATCAAACCTACCCCCCTGCCTAAAGGACAACCCTAATTACCCAGGCATTAAGTTTCCTTGTGAAACCCTCGATCATTTTCCCAAGCCCTCGCCTGCTCTGTCTAAACCTACACAGTCACCCTGCGATCAGTGCAATTCATGGTTAGAGCGGTATTATGTTGATGTTCCTATACTTCAGTCAAAAATTCAATCTTTGGAAGACCAGATTGCTGTGCTAACTAGACAAAAAGCCAAGCTTCAAGAAGTGGATAAAAAACAAAAGACAACCGGCTCCATACTGGTCAAGAACGTGGAATCAACCACGACCGTTGTGAATTCCAAGCTGGCATAATCAAGTGCTCTCGTCGCTACATAGGTATGGAAAATTTGATATCATTTGTTTTTGTAAATAATCTAGTTTGCTATAATGGTTCAAATTCAGTTTTTAAATGGTTCTGTCTTGAATCACTCTGTTATAACCATGTGCATTCTATATATAGTTTTGTTTTGAAATGTCGATCCGATATACAATCCGATCATCCCCAGTAAAGATATCGATAGATTCTGATTGGATTTGAGTGATATGCGTTTAGATTTGATTGACTAGTTTGCCTTATTTAGTCGACAAAATTAATAGTGTGTCTTCGAATGGATTGGTATGTATCCGATTTCAAAAAGAGTTTTTTCATACTCAGTTTAGAACACAATCATATTCGGATTTGATTTTGTTATGATCTATATGCTACGATTGGAAAACAATTTGATTGAATTAATTGTTACGATATGCTCTTTCTTACAATGTTCAAAACTGAGATATTGCTCTGTTCGATTTTAATGTGGAAATGAATTACTCTGTTTTTGGAAAAACAATATGTACAGTTGTGCTCGAATCATGGAATGGATTCGATTCGTGACAACTATGATAAACCTCAACCAAATTGATTCGTTAATTAAAACAATTTCGTTTTGATCAAAGTCGATCAACCCTGTTTGCCCAAATTGGCCATAACGAATTAAGAATTCTACCAAGCCTGTTATGATCTTGTTTTAAATTGATTTTCGCAAACGAATTTGAATTGATCTATTCCTGACATAGACCGTTTTCTGTGTCAACTCATTCATAATGATTGGAATGATCCTGTCGAATTATAATCGTTTCAAATTGATATCAAAAGATTACAAAAGATGTTAGATTCGGGTGGTTATGAAACGATTTGATTGACTGTGTTATTTTTGTTACCAAATTCGGTTACGATTCGTTGAATGTAATCGATCTTTCTTACCTAAGTTTGCAAAAATGTGATCGGGTATCTCTTACGTACTATGATACACCTTATTTGCTATGTCGTTACAATGAATTGTAAACGATTCGGTTCAATTTGATTATATCTCCTGTTGGTATAACGACATAACAAATGCATTAGATTTGTTTTTATTGGTTGCACTGGATATGACCCTTTTAGACCCGATTTTGTGGTAATTAAACGAACAGAGTTGAATGATTTTATGATTCTGTTTTGATTTCAAATGGTTTATCAAGCTCCAATTGAATAAATTGTTTTCAAATGGCTGTTAAATGATAATTGAATTAAATCTCATTCAAAGATTTGATTTGATTTCAATTCCGATTCTGTATATTATTTTAGACTAGCTACAGAATCAGATGATTCTGTAGCTAAGTCTGTGGAATTGGATTTTTATTGTTTTAATAATAAAATACCTCTCTAACTTGTTATTTTTGGTCCATTTCAGGTGAATTCGAAATTGGATTTGATGAGTAGTTTAGAGGATATTTAAATATTTTGGTTTCATTTTAGGTTCCTAGTTTAGTTGATCTTGGGAATATCTTCCCAGATTATGTAAACAGTGTGATAACTACCACAGGGAGGTTTTACCCTGTGGAAAGACTTATAAATACTTATTATTTTTGTAATAACATGGATCCTCATTCGTGGGAGAACAAGGATATGAAATTTTAATACAAACATAGACATAATTGATGTTCTGTTACAGCTTTAGCTTTTCATAATATCAACATTTTGTTTCATGTTTATGTGTATCAATTTGCATTTGGTTAACGACTACTTTAGCTATCTTAATCTTTTGCAAATGATATGATTTAATCACTATAATCCATATCTGATTTCTTCCAGTATTTAAAGACATAGCAATTACTTGATTTAGTTTGTGAATGACATATTTCTCTTCTTCATTAATTGGATTATTAAGTATAAGATTTTGCATAACAGGTTTCCCTTATTGCAGAGATTTATAAATCATATAATTGTTATGATTTTTTATGTCTTGTTTGTCCTGTAAATAAACTCAAAGAGAATTGCAGCTTATCGTTTACGAGAAGCTTCTGGATCATCCGGTGCAAGTTTCCTTCTTCCGACCAGCTTCGAAGTCATCTTACACAGGACAAATCTGGAGCGTTTCCAGGTCAGTTTGTCATTTATTTTTTTAGTATATTTGTTAGTATTTTAAGTTAGATATATGTGTGTTTAGTATATTAGATTGTTTAATTTTAGTAAGTTTTATTTCTTGTTCATAAAATCAAAAAATCAACAAAAGCACCTCTTGCTGTCTTAGGGCAGAATATCCATGAGTTTTACAGGTTTTAATTAAATCTGCAAATTGTCTATATTGTACATTTTGTGAATAAGTGATATTGCAGTTAGTAATTAAATAGTTGATTAGAGTTAGTATAATATTAATTAGTAGATTGTATATAGAATAGTTAGAGTAGTTTAGTTTAGTTTTAGTTTAATTAGTTTATTAGTTATTTTTAGTTATTTTTATTTATTGTTAGTTAGTTTTAGTTAGTTTTATTTAGTTTTAGTTAGTTTTAATTGTTTTAGTTAGATTAGTTAGTTTAGATTAGTTTTCTCTTTGGTTTTCTTAGGACCTTAGATCGGCTAATGGAGCCGCTAAACCCGTCAGGGTGGTTCATTCCAAACGGATTGGGTTATTAGACAACCCCGGACCGGTTCCACTCTCTCAGTTGACGGACGATCAATTTCGCCCGTCAACACCTTTCTTCGACAACTGTTGCTTCGTCTGTTTCCTTCCTTTTCTTTAACTCCAGACAGTGGTTCCTGTAGTGACCATATTTTCGACATTTGAAGCATTGTATCTTTGACATATCCTTTTCTTGATTTGGTTTCTTCCTTGAGACAAACTTCTTCTTATTCCTGAAATTCTTGAACTTTGCTGGCAAAGATTGATCATCGTATTTCTTTTGGGATTTCTCTTTTGCGTTAATCCTTGATTCTTCTTGTGCACAACAAGTTCACAGTTCTTCAAATGTGGGATACTCCTTTCTTGTGTTCATGCTTGCGGAAAATGCATCCCATGTCTTGGGAAGTCCATTGAGTACTATATTTACCAGTTCCTTCTCTGAAATGATTTCTTCAATAACTTGTAGTTGATATCTTAACTGAGAGATTCTCACAAGGTATGATGTTATGCTATCATCATCATTCATTTTCATGTCACAGAGCTCATTCTTCAAACTCATTACTTGTCCAATGTTTATGACTGAGAAGAGGTTAGTTAGGGCATCATACATCTTCTTAGATGAGTCAAGATGAGAGATGTAGGGTATCAAGTGGTCTTTTACAGAGTCCACTATAATACTCATGTCATTGATGTCATTTTCTTTGAACTTCTCCATAACTGCAACATTCTGAGGTTCCTTCTCTTTTCCTTCTTCAAACTTTTGTTCCATGATCTTTCCTTTCACAATATCCAACAATTTATTCTTGGCAAGGATGAGATCAATCCTTGTATTCCATGCTTTGAAGTTAGAAGCCCCTTATAACTTGTTTTTTGACTTCATAGAGTAGGTCATGACTGCTTTGACTTGTTCAACCTTTGACTTTGATTAAAAACTCAAGCTTGACATCTTAGCTTGCTGAGAGTACTAGGAGGTGCACTAGGTTAGGGTGCACTAGGCTATCTAGAAATTAGGTCAATATCTTCACTTAAGGTGCCTCAACAAGAGGGTTAAGGTTTCATTGCTGCAACAAAAACTTTGACTGCAACTACAACTGTAACTGAGCAAATTCTTCTAATCTATCTTCTAGTGGTTAGACTGTCCGAAGATAGTGTGGGTCCATAACCTGTTAGAACTAATAGGTGTGATGATTTAACCATAGACAATATAGCAATATTGTCACCCAACCATAGGCCAAAGCCACCCTCGAGCACCTTAACCTTGACAGAGAATAATTCCGAAAGAAAACCCTAGGCCTAATATCCAATCAAGGTAGCGTATCACTCTCTAGAGTTAGCATACCAAGCAGAAAGTCGAAACCATAACCAAGAGAGAGTCCAAGAATGAAACTGAAAATATAAGTTGCAGTAGATGCAGCTACAACTACTCTCAAGATTTGCGCACAAATAAATTTCTGTAGTTGTGAGCTGTGTGTGTCCAAATGAGCTCTGGTATCCTGTATTTATACTGTTCCTCCTTAGATATCTGGGCCGACTTCTCATTCCGGAGGCTAAAAAATCAATATTAAATATTTCCTTTAGCCGACTTGCCTTCTAGGGTTATGTCCAATGCTTTAGGGTTTCTTCTTGCTTTCGAGAATATTCTATGCTTGTTAGGGTTACATGTGGAGGTTAATACCTCCCACAAATACCATAATATGAACACTCGGAAAAATATCCCACACATCATTCTTCATGATGGACTGATACTTTTCTGTCATGGCATCTTTCCGTACCTGCTGTCCTGTTGCTTCTCCATGACAAGAAGGCTCAGTATCAATGAGGTGGCTCATAGCTGAAACATAGCTCGAATATCTCTGTGGTCTCTTTCTCTCTCGGAATGTGCCTCCAGGAGCTACATGTCCCTCTACCTCCTGTAGAGTTTGTCGAGCCTAGGCATGTAGTTTATGGCCTACTGCAATGTCTCTGGGAACATCAACTGGAGCTAATGGATCAATGACTGTCTCCCTCTGAACTACTGAAGGGGGAGAAGGTACTGTCTCATTTTCAATCTCCATATGAGATTCTCTAGATCTTTGAAAGGCTATCTCTTCCTCAAAGATGTCATCTCTACTCACCTCAATCTGTCTCTGATCAGAGATGTAGATCCGATATTCCTTCGAAGATTCATTGTATCCTACAAATGTACCCTTTCTTCATGAAGGGTCTAGCTTGGTCCTTTTCTCTTTAGGTATATGAAAGTATACTGGACACCCAAATATCCTGAAGTGTCCAACCTCAGGCTTCACTTCAATGAAGGATTCTTTGGGAGTCATGTTCGTAAAGATCTGATGAGGACTCCTGTTTTGAACATACACTGCTGTCATGGGTGCTTCTTCCCACAAATCATAGGTAGATTCTGATAATGTATCATCGCTTTGGTTTCCTCAATGATGGTTCTGTTCTTCCTCTCTGCAACCCCATTTTGCTAAGGGTTATAAGGAATGATGTATTCCCTCTTGATCCTTGCCTCAATACAGAAATCACTGAAATCTATGGAGGTGTACTCTCCTCCATTATCTGATCTCAGCACCTTGATCCTCCTCCCAGTCAGGTTCTCAACATGATCCTTAAATTCTTGAAATATCACAAGGACTCCATCCTTGGTCTTCAATAAATAAATCCACGTCTTCCGAGAGTGATCATTGATGAAGAGCACATAGTACAAATATCCGTTCAAGGAAGCAACGGTCATGGGTCCACACACATATGAATATATCAAGTCCAAGATCCCCTTGGATCTACTGTCACTTCTCAAGAAGGACCCCTTGACATTCTTGCCAAGAGCACAACCTCTGCAAACACCATCATGCTGAACCTGTATCTTTGGAAGGCCTGCTACCATCTTCCCCAGAGCGAGAAGGGATCTATAATGTATATGATCAAGTTTCCTATGCCATAGCTCGCTCAAGATGATAGTATCATGCAACAGGGACTGAACTAGTCGTACAATCAATCTGTACACGCTGTTTTCTTCAACATCAATTACGCGGGCATTATTCATATGTGAGTTCTTCAAAAGAAGAATGCTTCATCTTTTATGTCTTCATCTCTCTGATGTGGCTCTGGATCAACATCAGTAGTGGAGGCAAGTTGTCTTCCTTTCTTTCCGGTAGGACAATCTCTCGTAATGTGTCCATACTTGTCACATCTGAAACACTGAATCTTTGATTTGTATTTTATGTGTTCATGACTTGAAGCTAATGAAGTCTTCTTACCTTTGAATTCTTTATTGAAGCTTCTTCTATTTCTTCCTCCTTTCTTTGTATGAAAAAGAAGAGCATGATTGTCATCATGAGGAGAGTCTTGCACTCCTCTAGCTATAATTCTTATTTCTTCCTGGGTACAGTCTGTCCATAGAACATCAAAAGTAGGTAGTTCTTCTCTACCAATGATACTTTGAAGAAATGGTTCCCAATGTCTTGGAAGAGCATTGAGAGTAGTCAAGACAAATTCTCTATTTGATATGGTTTCTCCAATGGAACCCAGCTGATCTCTGATCTTTGAAATCTTCATGAACAAGTTAGCAACAATGTCTGCTTTTGTCATCTTGATATTTTGAAGTTGGCCCCTCAATGTAAGAGCTCTGAGGGTGTTGTTACTCTCAAACACATTCTTCAATTCTTCATACATCTCATAAGTTGTCTTCAGGTTGGCAATACGAGGTAGGAGATGATCTCTTACTGAATAGATGATTATCTTCCTTGCCATGACGTCATCTTCCTTACATTCTTCCTTTTCTTCATCGGTATATGATTCTGGTAGAGTCTTTTGTAACTGATTCTTGACTTCCAGGAACTGAATTTGATCGATCCATCAAGCCTATCTTCCACCAAGGTTCTGTTCCTCATGGTTTGCAGATTCTTCCACAAACCCTTAACAACTAGGCTAGGAAACCTAATGGCTATGCTCGGCTAGAAAACTTAGGTTTTGTTGGATTTATGACTACCAAAATAATCCTTTATAAGGTCACAAGAACACCAGTGAGCTTTTGAAACCTTAAAACCAAATTTATGTAGAAAATTGTGAAACCCTAGAAACCCTAGGGCCAAAAATCCAAAATTTACGGAAATGAAATATGAGAGTCTCTGGAGATGCGCTGAAGGAGGCCGTACACTCCTATGCCAACTTTAGCCCCAATTTTTTAGTGTAGGGTTCTGAAACAAGCAAAAAGAAGAGGGACATAATTTTTCTTCAGAAACCCTAGAGGGTCGTACGGTTTGCAGAAAAGAGGACGACTAGCTTGAAAACTTTTGCAATGGTTCTTCAAGAACTCTGCTCTGATACCATGTTGAATTTTCACCATGTGTTAGGCTCAAGCATGAGGTTTATTTCATTTAGCATGTACTTGAACCATAAACAAATGAAACTACACTATACACAAGTGTTGCAATAACCAAGATCACAAGAAGATTAAACATGCACAAGAACACAATAAGTATCCTGAGAAAACCCTTCTCAAACAAGGGAAAAACCCAACAATCCTTTGCTATATTCTCAAGAGAAGATCCCATAAACCATAAAACCTAGATGCACACAAGAGGGTGCTCTACAACCCTGAAACTAGCACCCAAGAGAGGTGTGCACTTCAGCTGTACAAGTAGGTCTGAAATAATGAGAAGACAAGTGAGAGTGTGTGTTTCCTCAATGGGGAATCACCTCTATTTATACAATACTAGACACAACAATAGGTGTGTCTCTTGGCAAAATAGGGCCGACCTCAATAACTTAGTAATATGATTAATAATTACACAAACATTAATTATCTTTCACATATGGTGGGGCCTACTTGTACCCTTTACATCACAATTAGGGTTACAAGTAAATCTTACACTCAGACAATATAACAAGGGATCCACACGTCCACCTGTGCTCAGCCACAAGGATGCCATACTCAACAAATCTCTATATCAACTGAGTCCACAGGAGAATCATCTGGAGTACCATCTCAATCCTGACTCAACTGAGTCCACAAGAGTATAATGTAGGAGACCACACATCGACTCAACTCAGTCCAGAGGAGAATGATACACCCATCACATGGGTACACCCAACACATGAGCTTTCTCACAGGTCGACTCAACTCAGTCCAGAGGAGAACGTATCCTGGAGAATGTCACATGATGCTGCAATTATAAACACTTGCTAGGGAGCACCTCCTATCCTATAGGGAGAAATTTTGGTGGGGTAGAAACCCTGCTGTCATAAAACTAAGTTTGTTGTCCTAAAACAACTCTTCAAACCCTCTTTCAACCATAACTTTGCCTATACTTCGTCAAAATCAACAAATAAATAGTCAAATCTACTTGCCTTAAAAATATCTATTGAATGGTGCACTTGGTTGTTGGTTTTGTTGAATTATTATTTCTTCTGTAGATATTTAAACTTACAACCATAAGGTTGTTGTAATATTCATTGTTTACCTGGAGAAAATCAACCTTTAAATGCTCTAGAGTTGGGTTAATAATTGGTTATTGTTCTTTCTATCTCACAAAATTTTCATTGATCTAGTAGCATTGTTTAATGATGCTATAAAAACAACATTGTGGGCTTACTATCTCTGTTAAATCAACCATTTTTGTTGCTTCATTGTTTAAATAACTTACTCATTAATATCGTCATTGTTGAGAGCTATACTTGAGTAAAATATTGTGTCAATTGAAGGAATTTTTGCAGCCATTGTGATTGATTTATATTTCTGATATACACTGTTACTAATTTTTGCAAGGTAGGGACAACAAGGTTAACTTGCTTGTCCAACTAACATACTATATGCAAGCCTGACTTTTCTTGTGTCTCGAGCAGGTATTAACACTTTTGCAGGTACCCCAAAAACTTGGCAACCTTAAACCACTTAGAGACGAGTCATCAAAGCCACGTTTCCTTTCCATCATTGACCCTTAGGGGGATACTTCTCTTCCTTCCCTTCCCTCTGTCTCAATCCCCCCAGGGTCATCGAGATCGCCTCCCTAGAGTGACCTAGTCACCCTTGAAGCGCGAGACCTATATTGAGGTGACATTGGGTATAATGCCTTTTAGTTGTCGCCACTTGGTGGTTGGATCATGTGTTTACCAACCTACAACTTGTGTGATAACACAACGAACGTCAGATTGTGACGACATAGGAGCCGCAAAAGCAAGTAGTGACCGTTGTTGTAGTAGTTAGTCATTGGGTGAATAAAGAGACTAGCTAGTAGTCGCCAGAGTAGGGACAATTGCTCGCAGAGGACAACCAACCAAGTTAGGGGGTTTTGGAGTAGATCGTAGGGGCCATAGGGCAACAATAAGATGTCGGGAAGGCCAAGTAGGGCTTGGATAGACCCAATAAGTAACGAAGTAGCCCAAAAAAGGCTCAGGCAACAATCGAGAAGACTGCAGGAAGCCCTGGGAAGCAATAGAAGGCTACATACAACTTCGGGTAGTAGGTCCAGGCAATAGGCAACAGGTCTGAGCAATCAAAATTTTTTGTTGGGTGGCTAGCTACACAACAACAAGATTCCGGGCAGGGATGCAGGCAACCATTATGAATATCTTGGATAGGTGAATAAGGTCCTCCTAGAAATCTAGGCCACAAGGGGTACATAGGAGCAAAGATGGACTTTTTCTCATGTTCCTGAGTCATCCACTTTGGAGAAAAGACAAAATTTTTCTCAAGTGCTTGAGCCACGAAGGTCTATGAGTCAAGGGGATCTTGGATGGGTGAAGGAGGACTTTCATCCAAAGATCAAGGGATGACAGATTTATGGGTGCCAGAACTGAGGAGAAGTGTGGCCTCAGTCTCAACGATTGAGAAGAAGGGACTTGACATAGAGTTCCAGGATGGACATACACTAATCAAGCCTAGAGGATCTAGCTCAAACACAATAGTGGTTCTTGGATTTAGAAAGGGAAACTTGTATAGTCTAAAGGGCCAGCCTATGCGAGAAATGGAAAGAAGTAGAGTGGCAAAGAAAAAGGAGCAGATAGCTTCGAAGGTTGAGCAGCTCAGAGGGAGTTAGTATTCAAGTTCAAGTGGGAAGGAGTAGCCTTTCAATTCTGTCAAGAAGGAGTCATGGTATGAGATGGCCATGCAGGATGTTTAGGATTAGGAGGCTTCTAGGAGCATGTTCAAAGGAAACAAGTCTTCGAAGAAGGGCCCGAACGAGATGGTAGGGATAGATTTCAGTTTAGAGGGATCAACCGATCAGGTGGATTGGAGAGAAACCATGGCAGTAGACATGGTAGCAAAAATAGAGCCACCTCTAGGTGGTGGAAGTACCTTCCTCGCTAAGAGAGAGTGTTGATGTATGTAGCATCAAACAACTACTTCCACATCAGTTTGTGTCTAACACATGAGAGTCATACTTAATGCCTCTCAGGACTTATGATATTCACTTTAATAAAGTGATTATTAAAGCGAATGTACTTTTGTAATTAATGGATTTTAATTTAATTCAAACGCCTAAGTATTTAGCATTAGTGAATTAAATTAAATCCTAGCCATTAGATCTAAAGTGATGGTGAGATCTAATCTCAACCATTGATTACTTTGAATATCTAGGGTTTTGGATTTAGGGCAAACTCAAGATTATAAAAGGCAGCCTATGTGAGAGGAGTAGACACACACAAAATGAGTGATATCTCATTAATTGGGTGGAGAAGGACTTTCGTCCAAGTATGCAGGGGCAGGGGCCAAGGAAATGAGAAAAGGGGCAACAAAGGAATAACAACCAGGTGTGTTAGGCTAGACTATTTGTTGCATTGTATTATTCCTCAGGTGGGACATTATCCTAGGATGAGAGCCCAAGGTTTTATCAATAAAATCAATAAGGTGTTGGTTTTCCCTTAGGGGTTTTTCCAGGGGTAATTTACCCAGAAATATCGTGTGCAATGTGTATGGTTTCATTATTTTTTCTTCCGTTGTAATGTTTAGTTAAAAACTCAAGTATGTTTTTATTCAATAAGTGATTTATTTGGAATTATCTGTCGGGTGTTGGGTTAAGATAAAATTAACAAAATGAACATAAATATTAAATGTAACCTAACGAATGGTTAGTTGGAGTGGGTACCACCGCTCCAAGCATCTCTCCAATGTATAAATACTCTTGAAGAAGAAATAAAAACTCGGCTGGTTAACCTTCCCACAAATGTCTCTCTTCTTGAGTACATGTGTGTTCCTAATATTCTTGCTATAATGTAGCTCTCTTCTTGAATGTATGCCTTTAATCCTTGGACTACAACATTTTGGTTTCATTGCCGTATGACTTGAACTCGGACAAGGTAGAACCTAGAAATAAGAAACTTGCATTGAACAGGATCTTGGAGTGACCTTTTTCTTGGTGGGTGAGAGCTGCATGAAAGAAGTCTACACATATGAAGATGCAATTGGAGAGTTCCATTGGAAGTGAAATAATAAAGGTTGCCCACTTGCGAAAAGAAAAGATAAATAAGTAAGTTTTTTTTTCTCAAGCACTCAAATGCAATATAATATGAATCCATTTGCCCTTATATAAAGAAAATACATCCATACGGTGTCTTGGAAATCTAAATGAAAGTGCTATTAAGCCATTGCTAGATGCTATATCAGATATTTCATGTTCCACTAGATATTCTCATTAAAAGTATCACATTTACTATAAATACATCCTCAAACAAAAATCCAATTAGGGTGAATGTTGTGAATGCCAAGGCTACTGCACCTCTAAAGCCTTCCCATGATTGGAAAATCTTTGGGCAAAAGATCAGAAAATCTAGCGAATTTTTTGTCTCTAAAGTGGAAGAGAGAAATCGTCATTATCACTCTGTTTTCCTCCCCCTTACTCCCATTCTTCTCCCTATATAACAAACAAACAAAGAATATCTTATACAAATACCAATTAGAATGGGTTGAAATAACCAAACTGGAGCCATACAAGTAATGGTGAGGGTGGAGAGATTTATAATACTTGTGAATTTGGTCAATTAGCGTTGCTGGACCTTCCCTAAGTGCAGTAAATGTTATGGAATCTAAGGAACCATTGGATGTGGAAGCCTCAGAGTGCCTGCCCATGGTGGTTGAAGAGCGAAGACCAAGGAAAAGGGAAGGAAACCAATTAATGGAAGAAAAATCCCCTGAGTCATGTTGAAGAAGAATGCCAAAGGCGTGAGAAGCTTAACCAATGATTTTATGGATTGCAAGTTTTGGTGCCAAACATCTCAAATATGGACAAAGATCCATTATTAGGAGATGTGATTTCCTACATTCAAGAACTCCAGAATAAAGTCAAGGACATGGAAACTGAGAAAGAGAAACAACAACAACCATAACTACAATAGGCTAAGTCCAACATAGGATGGCAGAATCATGGATCCTATTTCCGATATTGATGTTCATATGATGAGTGGAGAGGCCACTGTCAGAGTAAACTGTCTAAAGGAAATACATCCTGTTGGTAGAGTAATGCTTGCATTGCAAAGACTGCAATTAGATGTTCAACATGCAAATATATCTGCTTCAAATGAAAGTATCCTCCATACGTTTGTGATTAAGTTGGGTGGAGCCCAGGCATTGACTAAGGCCCAATTACTTGTGGATATTTCTAGATGGAGTCCCAACAATGAGATATACCTAAATTTTAATCTAATAACATGCAACAATCGATCGATCTGAATAGATTTGTACTTCATGGACACGGTTACATTGTTCCGTGAGCTCCACTTACTACATTGTTGAATTATAAGAATTTCATCCTTGGTGTAGTGATTATGGGAAATGGTGGATTTGAGATATGGAACATGTTTGTAGCATGAAATTATAACATGCAAGTATTCTTGATATTCATAAATTGGGTGTAGAGTACATATTAAAAGTTAAAAATATTTCAAAAAGGTAGTTAATCGAGTCTTTTGGAGTATGGAGCTTATATATCATTAAAACAATGTAAAAGGAAATGAAGTCTTGAAGCATAAAAGAGTTACATGAACGATAGTTTAGTCGAGTCTATTGTTGGTAGTTGATTTTGAGTCAGAGTTAGTCTGTAAAGTTGGAAAATAAATAATAAAATGTTGTAAGTGAACGATCTTGAGTCAAGTGAGTCAAAAGTAGAGTCAAATGAAAGGAGGGGATTAAATATGAGTCTATAAGGAAAAAAATATTCTCCACTCATGTAATGTAAGTTGGTTTCTAGCCAACGAGTTTGGTTCTTTGCTGACGTCAGTCGATATCCAGTTGAAAACATTTAGTTGTATATAAAAGTCCGGTACCAAAAAAATAGTCTTTTTTATCTTATTAAAGAGTCATAATAGAGTCCATTGAGTCGTGTCCTATTCGAGTCAAGTCATGATCATGCAGAGTATTAGTTGAGTCATCCTTCATGTAATGAAAAATTTAGAGTCTAATCCATTTCCAGAGACTTGAAAGAATAGGCATGATCGAGAAGCAATAGAGCAACAATTTGATTGAACAATGAGCATACAAAGAGTGGAGTATTTGATTGAGAAATTTTTACAACAATTGATTGAGTAGAGCACTTGCAGAGAGAATTGCTTCCAATATTATTTCTACAAGAGAAACAAACATTCAAGAAAGAGACATCATATGACATACACAAACACAAGAGCTTAAAAAAAAATGATGGCATGAGAAAGATTGAATTGATTGAGCCCCCTGGTATAAGAGTTGTAGAATATTTCTTGGGTTGTGACCTCAAAAGAGAGAAAGAAGAGAAATGGTAGGTTATATGAAGTGTGGCGCTCCACCGTAGGGTGTTGTGAAAGGGAAATATGAGCACATGACAAGCCAATCACCACTTTGAAGACATGATGGTGTAACAAGAGAGTCAAGAGGACCATTGCCGGGTGGGGTAGCCAAGTGTTGGAGACTCACTTACTGCACATGCACCTACTAGATTAAAGATGGAGGCTAAAGAGTAACAGGTCACGATAGAACCTTGTATACATGTATCTTCCTATACAGCGGGTGGTTGATGCAGTTGATTTACCTATGCATACCGATATGCATGGTTGATGCACATTAATGATACTTTTGCAGGAGTAGAGACCCAAGATGTTGCTGCACACTTTCTTGGGACGAGAAAGGATTTGGGTGTGGGGGAAATGTTGGGAGGCCTTTTATGCCCTTGTAATAATTCATCATATATTATACATTATCATAAGACAATAAATGGATACATGTAATAAAGTAAGTCAATGAATGTAAAGGATAAATACAACCTAATGAATGATTAGTTGGAGTGGGTACAACTTCTCCAACCATCTCTCCAATGTATAAATACTCTTGAAGAAGGAATACAAACTTAGTTGGTTAACCTTCCCACAAATCTCTCTCTCTCTTCTTCAGTACATGCGTGTTCCTAATATTCTTTCTATAATGTAGCTCTGTTCTTGAATGCATGCCTTTAATCCCTAGACTACAACAAGCTCCATGCAATCATGACGACAAGTAACCATACATACAACCACCCATTCATTACTTGCACCTTTTATACTTCATTCTATTGTTGGCTTCTTGTTTATCTAGGCTTCTCATTTTAGGATTGGAACCTTAGCTCTGCCACTAGTCTTCTCCTTAATAACATTTTTAATTTCTTCATCAACACCTATGCTGAGACTTAATCCCTATTTTCTAGTGGACTTGAGTTAAAATATATATTATATATGTATTTTATTCTCTTTGTACTTCATATTTTGTAGTTCACCCACCCCATTAAAAATATTTCATAATATTTCATAATATTTCATAGGTGACTTGGTTAGAGATGATCACTCCACCAATTTTTCACTTTTATAAAAAGTCAAATATAATATAGGGTGTCATATGTGTAGAATTTGACAATCTCCTCTTGTACTTGTTTCCTTGTGTGTGAGTAATTTGCATTGATGTTACTATTCTCATATCAATTGGTATAAGAGCCTTAAAGATTAAAGTTCCTCAATATTTTTGACCCCCTTTTGATCCTTTCTTGTTGGAAATTCTCCTTGAGCTACTACTACAAGAAGTTCGAGTGATTTATAGATGTGTTGATTCCATTTGTTTTCAATTCCACACCATGGAAACATGGATAACTCATTATTTCTTGGGTTCCTCTCTCAATTTTTCACATTCTCACAACTTTTACCTACATTTTTCCAAAGTCATGGTACCCCTAGTAGCTCTTGTTCACGACTTGCGATACTGTGATTTCTATTGCTTACCACAAGGCTTCCGCAAGTTATGTAACCGATGTATTATGAATTTTAAGATCTCAAAATCTCAATCAAGGCACCACTTATTAAATCCATGGTATGGTCCCACATTTCTAAAATTTTCATTTAGGGTTGATATGAGAACTACCACCCACAGGTTGGTTCGTTTTAGTCAAAATAGCATAATTCATCCTTTTGTGTGATGTCATGTCTCCTCACCACTCTTTCAAGGGCTCAAGCCACTCTCAAGGCTACATTACTTTGAGCTTAGAATAACAGATGCAAGAGAAATAATGTCAACCAAGCCAATTGTTGATAACACAACGTGATGCACAAGGCTAATAACATAATGACTTTGAAGCCAAAATGATGCAATATGTGTTCAACATGTTATAGTAGTTGGTGAACAAACAACAAAAACCCCTATAATAAACCCTACAATAGAGCCTACAACAAAAATTACTCCCACAACTACCCAATACCCCTACATGTATTCCCATTTTCTAGTTGTCCTTCAAGTTGTACATAACTTTCCATCTCCAAATTTCACAGAGCCTTGAATGGGGACAAACTCAAATCTTGGATACAGAATGTGGATACCTAGTCAAATGATAATGACACATAAGATTCTAGTCCCTTATGTTCACATGGAGGAGCATGGACTCACTTAGTTCCATTCACATTCCCATCACCTTGCCATTGTTGACCAACCTCTACTAGATGCTTGGGAGGAATACAAGGCTATCATCCACAAGTAGTTATACCCATTAGGGCTCCATGATGCAATTTTTGCATGGTGGTTGCAACTTTTAAAAATCCCTAGATAGACTCTCTAATAGTTAATCATTTTCTTCAATGAACAATCTGTCAAATTTGAGGAAAGGGATTGTGAAGGTACCCATTGCATTAATTTTATCTCTGGTTCAATTATTTACATTAGAGCAAAGTGGATGGACTCTTCTCTAGTTCCATTGCATTAAGTTTATCTATGGTTCAATTATTCACATTGGAGAAAAGTGGCTGAACTCTTCCCAATTTATTCATTGGATCATGCCTTTCAACTTGCTTCCAAGATTGAAGCTAAGTTGCATAAGGCTCCTCAATCCACTAATCAATTTTCAAAACACTCTTATACAAATGGCCTTTATTCTCTGTCTTTCTCAGCCATGATTGATTTCAATTAAGAGACAAGTCCCACCAATGAAAAGAAGAATACAAAATTGTTCTTATCACAAGTGGTATGGTCACATCGATGATGAATGTCACGATTTGCAAGCCAAAACACCAAGGCTCTCCTTCCTAAACTATAGTGGGTAATCTAAGAAATTGACATCGAGGAACAAAAAGTGGAGTTGATTCCCATGATATTAAACTCCTCCAACCCTTTGTTGGTCCTCATGGACAGATTGTACTTCCCATGAGAGGGAAGCTTTATTCACTTGCAATTTCAAAATTGGGCAAAAACTCAAACAATTGATCATGGATAATAGAAACCAAATGAATTTGGTTTCTTAGTAGTTGGTTGACTCCCTCTATCTCCCTGCCACATCACATACTCAATCATATTATCTTGGATGGGTCGAAGACATAGGTTTATCAATATCCATCACTTTTTAGTGTTTTCTCACTTTCTCCATTAGTCATTTCATTGATATAGTGGACTTTGATGTTACACCCCTAGATTTTTGTGAATGATTCTTGGACTTTAAAATAAAAGCACAATATGATGGGTTTTACAACACCTACAAGATTTTCAAGGACGAAAAGAACTACTCACTCACCTCTTCTTCCTCTCTGTTCAAATGACAAGATATTAAACAAGTCAATCTTTACAAATTTAGAATTCTTTGTTATGTTATGGTGCTCATCCCTCCCAACCCATGGTAGCATCGTCCATAGGTTTCACACTTCATGGGGAAATAGCCCCTCCGATCAAAAATTTATCAATGTAAATGTGTTGAACCTGCACATAATAGATCTAGATAAACAATAATACACACATTTGCAAAGAGAATTGGAGAAAAAAGGAGAAAGAATTCTCATTAACCATGGTGAATAATGAATAATTTACACATGATATACTCTGTATAACTTAATGAGTGCACACTGGAGGAGAACCAATGCATCATATTGGTGGTCTAGAGTGATCTGGACACACACCAACAATTACGGGAGTGAACTGCCACCTAGTCTAGTTTCTCAGGCAGTTACGGGAGTGAACTGCCACCTAGTTGAGTAAACTAGTCAACTAGTCTTCAGTTAACTGATTGAACAAAGAGTAGTGAGGAGTTAAATTAGGCAATCAAGGGTAATGCACCAGTATGGTGAAGATCCCAAGGCAAGGTCGAATTAGCATGGTGATGGTCCCAATGTTGCATGGTGATCAAACCAATGCAACATCTAAACTCAACTCAACTAGTCAAACTGAAGTGTCAATTGAAAGAGAATATTCTCCAGGTGGAATATTCTGTCCTAACATATAGGAGACTGGATAATGACTAATTATGACTAATAAAAAAGGAAAAACCTTAGGAAAAAGAGATCCTAGGTGTGTGTGAAGTAACTCCAACACCCCCCTTGAACATCACTATGGTGAAAATAAAGAATGGGTCCCAATAACGAGGCCATGTTAGGTACCCAAATACAAAATATACATTGAAATAAAGTGAGAAAAGAGGGAAAACCTCATGGGAACCCCCCCCCCCTCTTCAAGGTACAATGCATGTAAAAATAAGAACTATAATTTCTAGGCAACTTTGTCCTTCACTCCAAGATGATTTTGCAGAGAATGGAACTTCTGCTCAATGAAGGTCTTGGTGAAGATGTCTTCCGTCTATTCTGCTGAAGGACATAACTGTAAGTCAATGATCCCCTCGTGTACTAAGTCCCAAATGTAGTGCATGTGGATCTTGATGTGCTTCATTCGCTGCCTTTGAATTGGATCTCTGCAAAACTTCAGAGTGCTCTGGTTGTCACACCAGATGACAATCGACCGATGAAACTGAATGCCCAAATAAGTGAAAAAATGTTGTAGCCACATAGCATGAATGGTTATGTTAACTACCCCTCTATACTCTGCCTCAGATGAAGATAGAGAAATGGAAGCTTGCTTCTTTATCGACCAATAGATAGGCCTGGAACCAAGACTAAGTGTTATAACTCTAATTTGCACCAGACATGCTTACCTGGCATCAGGCCATCTCAGATTCCTTCTTTGCCAAAACACTACTGAACAACTCTTCTTAAAAACCTCTTTTATAAAGGTCCATGCGCCCTGATCCATTACTGCACGCGTGTACACGACAACTGACCTAAAACAACCCGTGTGTACCTACAAAAGCACGAAAACATGAAAGTTGTCGATGGAACACACAACTTTGGGTGAGTTAACTAAACCTTCCGGCCATGCATGGCCGAGGGTTCAACTAAACACCTAGCTTCTTCTAGCCTATAAAAGAAGGATTAGGTGTCCCATTTGGAGGAGGAGAATCATAGTAAAGAAACTATACCCAATTGTGTATTCCCTTTGTCCCAACCCTTTAGCCATCCTTGTGCAAAGAGAAAGATAGAGCAAAGAAGTTGGAGGACAATTGAAGAGGAGCCCAGGACCAGGTTCATGGAGCAGTGGCCGACTTCATCATTGTAAGTTGATTTGTTGAAGTTAATAATAAAGAAGTACTTTTCCCATTCCACCATATGAGGTTTTCATGGTTTATTTCATACTTGTTTATTGAATCTCGAACCCATTAATCTATATATCAAATGCATGTGGAGTTTTTTATTTGTCTTGTGTGAATGCTGGTCAGCCTTGGGAGGAGAACTGCAGCCAAAGAGCGATCAAGCGTGAGAAAGGAACGAAATCAAACGCCCAGAATAAGGTATGCTCACTTGATCTTCTTAACTATGTATTTTCTTAAGAATAATGGGGATTAGGTCTGGGACGACGGTAGAAATTAGAAATCTTTAGGTCTTTTCTGCATGCATAATTAAACCCTAAGTGATAGTCCGTAGAGGGATTTCCCACTCACAACAGAATTGGTGACCATACTGGGGAAAGTCTAGGGTTTCTGGGAATATTTTTTGGGTATTTTTAAGAACTCGTTTCATTTCCTGTTTTCAAAGTTTCTACAAAAGTTCGAGCTAACAAAGATTCTGGTCTTCCATACCAGTTATCTCTATTTCTTTGCTTGACTGTAATTTTTTTTCTGAGACCCACAGAGGTACACACGACCTGTATAAGGTATGCACGCGTGTACCCATGCCCTGAATTCTCACAACCCACGTGTACACGCTAGATGAGGAAGTGTCAGTCGCGTGTATGATTCCAGAAAATTTCTTTTAAAGAGACAATCATCCTCTTTCCTGTCAGAATTAGTACTTCTCAGGGGTTTTCTGGAACTCTTTCTAGTCTTTGTTGTATGCAGTCTATAGCTTAGGTTTCACCTCAGATCGGTTTGTTCTATGAAATTTTCCTTCAATTGTTTTCTTTTTTTGTCAAGGTAAGTTTCTGAGTCTTCAAGAGATTCTGGTTCTCAATACCAGTAGTCTTTGCCAGTGCGTGATTGCTTGTAGTTTCATCTTTTGAAGGGTTGAAAAAGTACACACGACCTGCATAAGGTCTTCATGTGTGTACACGCGCTTTGACCTTACACAACTCACGTGCACATGCTGGCTGTTGAACTGTCAGCAACATGCCTGTTGAGAAATGTTTTTGGTTTAAGGAGAGGTAGTCATCCTTTCCTTGTCAAGAGTTATACCTCTCAGGGTTCGTGGTCTCTGCCATAGAATCTTAGCCTAGGTTTGGACTCTATTATAGATTTCTTTTTCATTTAGAATATTTCTTGTGTTTCCTATCTTTTTAAACTTATTTTTAGCTTGAAATTTTAAGAAAAATGAGTTGCATTTTGAAAAAAAAATCCTCCTCATGGCCAGGGGGGGCCATGAATCGTGCATTCATCAGTTTCTTTTAGAATATTTTGTTATTTCTACTTTGATTAGAAGAAAATATAAAAAAAAAAACTTAGTTTGTTAGATCTCTTTCTTTCCTGACATTTTATTTGCATTGTTATTTAAAAAAAAAGAAATTAGCATAGCGTTGTGTTTTCTTCTAATTTTAAAAAGCATTTCAAAAAAAAAGAAAAAAAGAATTATAATCATTATTTGCCAGTGTTCATATAAGTTTAATCATTTTTTGCAAGAGTCTTAACACCATCAGTTGCACTACCATAGCCTTTTGAGTAAATCAAGCTAGTAAAAAGAACACTAATTAAAATTTACTAGATTTTATGTTTATAAGGTCCATCAACTAGATTAGGCTAGAGCCTTGATTTAGGTTGGAGAGGAAACTCTTTAAGGCTATAAAACAAACAAATGAGTCTGTGCTAAGGAGTGTAGAAGTCCAGTATCATGAAATTTATCTGGGACCCCCCTCTAACACAGGGGATAAACACGAGGTCACGTGCGGAAATGTAGGAGAGATAACCCCTCCAAAGACAGACCAATCGTAGTGGAGAACACATATAGATGGCTTGTCTTGGGATTCCGTTGATTGAATTTTCCACGGAGCTTTGTGGGTCTTGAATCCGTTTGTGGTCCTCAGTTGTCTTCCAGACCACTTGCTTTCGATACCCTTGGCAGGTTTCGGGCTTGATACTCTGCTCATTGTGGTCTACCCTACTGTCAACTGTACCCTCTTGGTGACTGTTCGCGCGCTGACAACCTAGTTGCCTATCTTTCTAGTGACATACATAGGTGACAGCGGGGGTATGCCACGATACCTAGGATAGACATCGGGCCATGCTTTGCAGAGTATACCTGGAGGGTGCTTCCGTTTTTGAGTTGCACTTGCACCAATAAGTTGCTCTAGTGATGGTTGGTGTAACTGTTCTTCCAACTAGTTAGTCGTTTGCTTGGTTTGCCTTTAAGAAATTTTAGTGTGTGCTCTGTTCTCCCTAGTTTTCCATAGTGAGTTATTCAGTCATGGATTTGGGTCTCTGACCTAAGGTGGTAGATCGCCCACTTCACCGGTCGTGAGGACTTTTTGGTCTTCCACTTAGAAACGTGGAGCTGCCTTTTTATAGGCATTGTTTTGATACCACTGGTTCTTCAAAGTCAATGTGTGAGACTTTTACGGATTTGAACGATCCTGCAAGGGGAGAACCTGTGCATAAGATCTTCGTGGCTAAATTTCCCGGCGATACCAACCATGGAGCCCCTTCATAAGGGGATTCTTGTGCTTTTCCCTTCTTCGGAAATGTTGGTGTCCCTTTGATGGCCACTTTGTACATTCCTAGGTTGAATGTGGGATTACCGATTTGGTCGGGTACCATTCCAAATGCCCCAAATGCTCTTGACGCTTCTCAGTTAAGAACTTTATGTCATGGGCACCTTGTTGATGTTTCTTCGTCAGCAAAGTCTTCTCCTCCTCCTTCTCTCTCCTTTGGTGAAAGTATGGTTACTAGTAACCGAAAGTCTAAACAAAATAGAAAGAGGAAGAATAGGAAGAAGAAATCACCAACCTCTGCGAGTCATGTTGGAGATAGGTCGACAAACTTTGCAAGTCACATTGAAGACCAACACCCAACCTCTACAAGTTATGCCGGGGGCACACACTCACCCTCTGAAAGTCATGTTGGGGGAAAAATTCCATTCACTGTTAGTCATAGTGGTAATAGGTCTGTAGCCTCTGCAAGTCATGTTATCGACCCATCACTAACCTCTGCAAGTCATGTTGGAGATGTGCAACAAACCACTGCTAGTCATGTTGGGGGCATTAATTCTGTTGAGAAACCTAGACGGATAGGATGTAAGCCTAAGTTCCCTTGTAAGATTTGCAAGGGAGATCACCTTACTCATTTGTGCCCTGGCATTCCAGAGGTACAAAGATTGTGGTCCCTGTATGCAAGCTCTTATGATTCTGAGTCTTTTGAGGTTTCCTCGCAGTCTATTCAACCATTGGTTGAGAAAGTGGTCACGTCGATGCAGTCATCGGCTGATCCCACTCCTCTTTTGGGGGGTGAGGTGCCTTTAGACCATGTAGTCTTGCAACCTATTCAACCATTGGTTGCGAAAGTGGTCATGCCGATGCAATCATCGACTGATCCCACTCCTCTTTTGGGGGGTGAGGTGCCTTTAGACCTTGTAGTCTCTCAGCCTATTCAGCCATTGGTTGAGAAAGTGGTCACACCGACACAGTTTTTGGCTGATCTCACTCCTCTCTTGGGGAGTGAAGTGTCTACCGACTATGTTTTTAGCGTTTCCAGTTCAGTACTTTCAGAACAAGGGGGAATTCTTCTCATTCCTAGTACACCCCCTCCAAGCCCTAGGATGGTTTCCTTTGATTAGAATGATCTTGTTGAGCCTCGTCTTCCTTCTTATGCACCTTTTCAAATAAGGGTTGAAGTTAATTCAACAAACATTTATCGATGTATTGTGGATGAAGGAGCTTCTGCAAGTATTTTATCCCCCTCAGTTTGGAAAGTCTTGGGATCTCCCAAGCTTGTGTCTGCTTCACATGAGCTGTTGGCTTTTGAGAGATGTAACACACCCACTATGAAAACTAATATTTTTTGGCTTTTTCCTTCTTTTTCCCGAGGAACAGAATCCCCAAATTCCTATGGGGCTTGATGCAGACCCTACCATCCCTTATCCTTACCCATGTGATCGTTGGCTATGACCACATGCCTTACCAGAGAGGTGCTTTCGGCTTTCGTGATTCAGGAAATCGCGATGCATGTGTTCCCCTGATCTCTAGTCTCTCGAAGTGTCGAAATCCGAAAGGAACCAATAGTTCGTCACATCTAACAATGCCTCAGATTAAAACATGGCATTCCACCTTTCAGAGTTTCACGTATCAGGTTTTCGCGGTAGAATAGGACGAGGGGTTCATACCCTTCGTTTTTCTGGGTGCCGAAACACTGAAAACCAAATCTACATGCGCTAAGCCATATCGGGATTTCACAAGTCGGGAATTCAGGACTGGCGTGTACCAGGGACTTGCTTCTAGATATCCCGGGTGCCGAAATACCGAGACATCAAGACTTATCCACGCTATTATTATTTCAGGGTTTCGCAAGTCGGGGTTTCACGATATACGCAGATAGGGGGTGTCGCACTTAGGTTTCCCGGGAGCCGAAACTCCTAAGTCTGTATTCTTCGCTAAGCTCATTTCGGGGTTTCATAAGTCGGGACTTTGGGAGTGACGAGTACAAGGGAACTGACCCTTGGTTTTCTTAAGTACTGAAACACCGAAACATCCAAACTCTAGACACGCTATGCCCTTTCGGGGTTTCACAAGTAGGGATTTCAGGACTGGCGAGTACAAGAGACTTGCCTTTAGATATCCCGGGTGCCGAAACACCGAAACATCATATCTCATCCACGCTATTATCATTCCATGGTTTTGCAAATCGAGATTTCAGGACTGGCGAGTACAAGGGAACTTACCCTTAGGTATCTCGGGTGCCGAAACATCGAAACACCAAGACTCTAATCACGCTACACTATTCTGGGGTTTCGCAAGTCGGGATTTTGGGACTCGCGAGTACAAGAGACTTGCCTTTAGATATCCCGGGTGCCGAAACATTGAAACATCATATCTCATCCGCGCTATTACCATTCTGGGGTTTCGCAAGTCGGGATTTCGGGATTGGCGAGTACAAGGGAACTTACCCTTAGGTATCCCGGGTGCCGACACACTAAAAGACTAAGACTCTAGTCACGCTACACTATTTCGGGGTTTCACAAGTCGGGATTTCGGGAATGGTGAGTACAAGAGACTTGCCTTTAGATATCCTGGGTGCCGAAACACCGAACATCATATCTCATCCGCACTATTATCATTTTGGGGTTTCGCAAGTCGGGATTTCAGGATTGGCGAGTACAAGGGAACTTACCCTTAGGTATCTCGGGTGCCGAAACAATGAAACACCAAGACTCTAGTCACGCTACACTATTCCGGGGTTTCGCAAGTCGGGATTTTGGGACTGGCGAGTACAAGAGACTTGCCTTTAGATATCCTAGGTGATGAAACACCGAAACATCATATCTCATCCATGCTATTATCATTTCGGGGTTTCACAAGTCGAGATTTCGGGACTGGCGAGTACAAGGGAACTTACCCTTAGGTATCCCGAGTGCCGAAACACTGAAACACCAAGACTCTAATCACGCTACACTATTCCGGGGTTTCGCAAGTCGGGATTTCAGGACTGGCGAGTACAAGAGACTTGCCTTTAGATATCTCGGGTGTCGAAACACCGAAACATCATATCTCATCCGTGCTATTATCATTCCGCGGTTTCGCAAGTCAGGATTTTGGGACTGGCAAGTACAAGGGAACTTACCCCGACTCTAGAGTGGGAGGGGACTAACCTGAAAGGAGGTTCTTATGGGGAGGGTCAACCAGGGCCTCACGTGAGTCAAATAAGGGGACAATTCTCTCGAGAACAAACTTGTGATCTGAACTTGTTCAATCTCTCTCTCTCTCTCTCTCTCTCTCTCTCTCTCTCTCTCTCTATATATATATATATATATATATATATATGCTCATATATATGTGAGGTGTGGTCATTCAACATAAACGTAACCCTGTTTCAATCCAAACACCATGCAAACATTTCTATACAGAAACCATTTATATGCAAACATTTCTATACAGAAACCATTTATAAGTGTTCAAACCATGAGCATACATTCCAATATATTCAATGGAAGACACAAGATATAAACACTTATCATAAAACACTAGGTGATGCAACTGCTGAGAGGGGTTGTCGTTTCCACCCAACCGTCAGCTCAGTGACTCCAAATGGATTTACCACTAGCCACTCCCGAGCTAGACCACGATGCTTTGAGACTCAGTCTCTTACTTCTCGCTCGTCGGAAGTCCAGGATGAAGGTTACTCTCCTTCTCCTCTACTCATGACTCACTGTATTTTCTGAAGTTCCTCTGGTTCTCCTTCCGCGATTCCTGTCGCGCATGTGTGTGTCTCTGTATCCGTGTGCTCCACCCTCCCCCCTTCCACACTTATTTCCTCCTACAAGGTTGCGTGTGGCACGAAATTCCTTGTCCGATGGTGAGGTCTGAGAGCTTCTATGGATGACAGTTCGCCCCATCCCCTCATTTACTCTTGAGGAGCCTCCCCACCTACCATCCGGGTGGGTAATTCATTTCGGGGTCTGAGAGTGAGCTTCGGTTTTCTCGAGCATGTACAAACCAGTAAGATTTTGGTTTGGTGGAAGTTAATGTAGCCACTCCCGACCCCTTCCACCACGTCTCCTCAGCCATCATGGTCTCTTTTCAACACATCCCCCTCTTAGCAGCTATGCAACATATATTCATACATCATTTACATTCCTCAAACCTTTTATACAAAGGTCCGTCAAATCAAACATTCACAATCTTTGAGTTTGCCATAGTTCTTGGCTAGTATAGTTATTTTTACAGACTGGGGGAAACAGGGTGTTACAATTCCCTCCTCCTTAAAGGAACATCGTCCTCGATGTTCTATATATCAATATGACATGTATGTACAGGGGTAAACAAAATCAGATATGCTTGTTTCATGGCATCTTCCATTTCCCATGTAGCCTCATCTGGGCCAA
>SNQJ01S0103224.1:6715-26121 GCA_010110895.2 Picea sitchensis
AGGAAAGTACTTCATTTATTCTTCAATCCTTCTACAAATGACAATACCTCCTCTTTTATAGATGAAGAAGAGGCTTCAAACCGCTTACAAAAACCATGGGTAAATTCAATACCATGGGTAAAGTCATTGAATCATGAGAAAAATAATATTTTAAGTGTGATCTTACAATAAAATATTGATTTTCCTTTAGAAAGGGTCAAAATACAATAAAATAATGCTCCAAGTAGTTAACCTCCCTTTGAAAAGGTAAAAAATGGTCAAATGGTCCAAATGTTTGGCTTTATTGATGAAATAAATCACGTAGCAAATAAAAATTTGCCCTTCCACTTAGTTATGAATTTGTGCATGTAATCAAATAGGAAAGGGGGTGCTATATTGTCCAAAGTGTCAAATGTTAATCCAATGTGTAATATCTACCTAGGATGATGGGTCTATCCCCTTTGAAAATCACTAATTCATAGTTCCAAGTGACAATTTCTTGTAAACATAACATTCTAATTTAATTTTGACACTTGCCTAAGTTTTACTTAGGGAAACATTGTTAATAGCTTTAAATAAGCCCACTTCTAAGGTAAACCCATATTTCCTAAGTTTTTTAGGTGGAGCATAGGCAATTAGCAAGATTAGTGATGAAACAAAAAACGGAAAATGTTCATGTGATGACTCTCAAAGTTGTGCACATGCACATGCCACCCTTTTTATCTTTTTCATATCTCTAGCTTTATTTTAGCTAGGCATTTTTTCCATATTATCCTTCTTGTACTACTTCGGTCTGCACACTCTTCCCCTTTCTTTTCTTTTGATTAATCATTATTTTTTCTAAGTCCCTTTTTGTTTTAGATAGACATTTTTCTCTTAGGACATTCAAAGGGGGGGGGCCATAGTGAAGTGGATTTACTTTGATCTTCACCTTGCTTTCTTGATTTCAACCTTTCCTTTTGACCTTTGAGTAGTCATACATGATGATATGCATCTATTTTTATTGTGGATGGAAATAAATGATACTTAGAGAAATGGAAGTCCTTAGTGTGATTAGGATATGGATTGTGTTGACTAGTCTAAACACCTAGTAGTATGAGTCATCTTAGAAGAGAGGCACACTTCTAACCAAAAACATTTTTCCCGCGATAGTATGATGTAAGTGAAAAAACTTTGTATATTATGACATCTTATTCAACCATCGTAAGGTAACCACAAATTCCTGACACGCCAAAGGGTTATATCATCATGTCTAAATAAATATTACGCATGGAGTATCTATGAAGTGACTTGGACCATCAAGGTAAATTGATATATGAGCATTTGCAAGAAACACTTCATGGTTCACCAATCGAGCATCGACACTCAATTGGAGAATATAAAGGAATGAGTCTAGAATTGGTAAGATATGAATGAAAGCTCACGTAGGAAGGTACATGATATCATTGTAAGGGTATCCAAAGTTCGCTACCATTGAGAGGGTAACACGTCCCAGGGGATATGCTAGTCATATTGCATTGGTTTTGTCCATCCATGAGCCTTCCAATTGTTTTGAGGAGGAGAGGTGTGATACCTCAATGGAGGATGTTGCTAACATTAATTATAGGATTGCAGCAGATGAGAGTATTATAGAGTGCAGGGGTAGGGTTGTTTGACTCTCTCAATTAGAGGAAGTTGATTCTGATGTTACTTTTGCTTTAGGAATCTCTTGGGATGATCAAATTGACCTAGTTCAAGTTGTTTCAATTGTTGGAGGACTTGAGGTAGATGAGAGGGATTATCATGTTCATAGGGTGTAGATAACCTTGTTACCCCCTCCCACCTCAGGGTAACTAGAGGAGATCATGTATCATGGCCCGCAATGGAGACAATGATCCTATCGATGATGATGATTATCATGTCCATGGAGCATCCCAGTAGCCCCCTCAGATGCCTCTTATTATTCATCATGGCTCATCACACTCAATTAGCAAGGCTCATTAGAAGATGGTGTTCTAGCATATTCTGAGGTACATTAGTCATTATTTCATATAAAGTGTCATATTTAATACATTGGGCATTTGAGTAATAATCATAAGTTGAAGTTGGATAATGAATTATGAGCTCAAAAGTTATGATTTTTTCCTCGTTTCACCTTGGTGGCCATCCTAGGAATCCTAGTCGTGTGATGTCACTCCTGGGGAAAATGGGTACTATCGGTGGTTCCTTGAAAGGGGTATCATACCATTCTTGATCATACTTACCACCTTTTCATCCTTGAGCCTTCTATTCTCCCACCTTTTGGGTGATGTGGTTACATGTACACCAAAACGACATGTAACTCATTCTCTGTGATAAGAAAGGGCTAAAGGCCCATAGGTAGATTGCAGTTGGCTGATAAAAATAAATAAATGGGATAATGAGGATATTTAAAAGCCATAGTCCATAAGTGAGCTCTATCCCCTCATTAATGGTGATCACCCCTAGTCTTAATCCGAATAAATGCATTCATCAATAAGAACAGTACTTGAATATATCCCAAATAAAAAGTAAGGAAGTGTTAATATTGAAACCTTTTTTAGGGAACTTGCAAATCAAATAAAATAAAGAAAAAGGAAATCAAGGGGTTTGGAATAAAAAAGGCACCGAGGAAATGGTAACCTAATCGCTAAGCGCACACTCTACAAAGGCACTCATGGCACTAAGACAATACATAGTCTTGCACGTTAATGACCCCATGACCACCTCACATTCATTACACATATTTGATGGGTTCTTCTTGGAAATATCTCTCTACTTGGGTACTGACACACCTAATAGGTTCCATTGATGTCCCTCCCATACCTAAACTTGTCAAATTGCATAAAGTCTCGAGCTTGTGTGAAGTTTGAAGCGGATACCCAATGTGAGTTGTTCATTTTGGATTTGGTATTAATACATGGCCTACTTTGTATGCTTCTTAGGACTATTGTAGCTTGTGATTACTGGTGTTACTTGATTCTATGGATTTGATTGACTTGGGTACACTTGACATGGTTCTTTGGAGGATGTCCCATAATTTCACACAAGACATTGTGCCTTTTCATGTAGATATGGGATGTGTGATCTAGAGCATTGGTGCATTTGATGACTTGGCTCACTTAGGCACATCCTCTTACACCTTCTAGACCCTAGACGATGAAGAGATGACATTTCATCTTGTAGATATGGTCATGTTGGTAGACAGATGGGTAGGAAGCCCACACACTGGAAAATGCACCCCGGAGACTTGTCAATCTTTGGGTGGAAGACATTGCACTTAGAGATGGTTGGGAACCCCTTGGAAAGTAGTGTAAGTTTTAAACTTGCGAAGTAAAGCAATGCATATATATTCTTAAGCAATACATAAATTAATCAATGGCTCATACACAGAATACACAGAGATCTTTACCGGAAACCCTCAATCGGGAAAACCTTTCTTTTTCATTATATCAAATTTCACCATTCGCCATACAATATATACAATGTTTTTAGGTATTCCGTAGATACCAAAATCCTAATCCCTTAATCCGGGATTAATTTACAAATCAGCTAAAAATAGCAAAATCCGCTAAAAATAGCAAAAACCGCCCAAGGGATCGTCAGACGCAGTCGTCGTATCTGACGCACCCACACACACACATGCAAAGAATATAACACATACCCAACAAGTAGATGAGACTTTTTTCCACCTTGGACGTTGGCCTTTTTACCCTGGACGTTGAGCTTTTTGATGATGGCATCATGCACTATGGTTTCTTGATAATGATGGGGCTTACTTTCCATTGGGGCACCATTGGATGGCTTGGGTACTTGATGATGTAACATGTCCCTTGATGAGGAGACACGACCTTCCACCTTTATTTCACCATTTGATGATAAAACATGGCCTTGGGAGGTCGTCTTCACCCTCTTAAAGCATGCCGTCACCCACACATGTGGCTTTGGAGGGCATATTTTGGTTTATTAGCATGTTTTTACACTATTAGAGGCTATTTAAGGGGTCGAACCCACTTGTATCATGGATTATTGTGTTTTTATATCATTATGTGGACATATGTGCTAGGGTTTTGATCCAGGGGATCAAATTTTGCTCAAAAAATCAAAGTGCTTAGAATTGCTTCAAAACAAACACGAGAGTAAGCCATGTCCTCAAGAACCCAATGCAACTTGAACGGGTTCAAACAAATGTCATATGAGCGAGATATCGTGTTCTGTTAATTTTTCCAAACATAAAAAATTTTGTTGACTGTACAGTCCGTACAGTGCTGACGTGGCAGGGTACGGACCCACATGTGTCAAGTGATGTGGACTGACCACGTGGTAGAGTGTTGAGTTGGCATGCTGACAGGGCAGGTTATGTGGCAGACAGGTGGACAAATCAGGTTCTGACACATGTCGCATATTGGGCAAGTGTTATGGTGCCACATGGCCCAGTCGTGGGTTGCCACATGGCACCCCTCCAGTGAATTAAAAGTTGTGAAGTCCACGGGGGTCGATCCCCCGACCTCCGAGTGGACATGTCAGTGTTTTGGCAAGACCCGAGCTACCATCTCATCCATGTGTTGAGTCTTAACTATATACAAGTTAATATTTATTTGAATTTGAATGTTAATATGGTTGGCAGAGGAAAGGGCTGGGGCTAAGCCCCAGCCCCCGGTTCAAACCCCGGTCCATACCACCATACGACCCTTTCCATAATAGTTGGCGCGAGGTTTTACACTGGAGTTTTAGCCTGGAGTCTGCGGGGATATGTGCCACATGACCACACCATATGTCCACTCTGTAAACCTTTTGGCGGAACACTCCATAAGACATAGCCCCGGTCACATATTGCAATACCATGTGACTACACACCTTCACGAGGAGGAGCTAGTCGATGGAGAGTGCAACAGTTAGGTCGTTGGCCACATGGGGCCATATGACCGAGTTCTCCACCAAGAATTGGGGGTCAGCGCAAACAGTCCTACAATTTCGCCCATTTTACGGGAATTGTTGCAGGCGCTGGGTTTTGGCACGAAAAACACACAAAGACCGGGTTAGTTTGACAGAGGGTGCAATTTAGCGAGCAGGTACAACAATCTTGAAGGGGAAAAATTCCAGGAGGTGTAACTTCTTCATTTTTTGGCCAAACCAGGTGCAGAAAAAGCCCAGCTAGAGGTTTTTGGATGTTCAAGAGCCATTGGAGCCATCTATTTTGTATTTTGAGCACTATAAAATAAATTTTTAATTATAATGAAAATGATCCAAGGGAAGTTGGACTAGGAGATGTATCCCAAGAGAGGGGTGAACTCCTTTATCATTTGTTGTGTTATGTGTTCATTTTTATGGTTTTTATATGATTGATATGTTGCTCATGAGTAAGTGTTAAAACTCTTTAATTTATGTGTTTGTAACTTGATCCAATTACCCAAACACATACCATTTTACACTTGCAATTTAAAAAAAGACAAGTCTTCTTCATTTTCAGATCAGGTTTCCTCATATAAAGAGGCTAGTGCTCACTTTGGATCAAACATAACTCATCACTTGTGACATATCACTTGTATTGCTCTCTTATCATGTATTTTTCCACGGAGAACTAGTGCACACCTTTTGAAGGGGAACTTTGTGGATGTTTTGTCTTATTTTTGGTGGATGATCTTGATCTAGGGTTTCCTCATGATGTATTTCGACTTGGTTGAAGTAAGTTTATTTTGTCAAGTTTAACAATTTTTTAATGGTATATTGTGGTAATGCTATATGGTTAATTTGTTGCATGCTACATTGTTCTTTCTTGAAACCCTAGGAGGGATTATAATTCTTTATCCCCCACCCTATTTCATTCATCTTGTTTGTTGAAACATATAAGACCTAGTTCTATGGATTAAAAGTATGTATCCCCCTAGGGATTTCTCTTGACTACCTTAAGATCTAGGGTTTATGAGGCCATAAACTTTATACTTTGACCTAGTTCACTTGAATATTCAAGTTAGACATACTAGAAGAAGGAGACGTTCCTCCAATAAGACTCCAAGTGCATAAATCCCACAATCACTAGCAAAACCTCACAATTAGTATGCAAAACTAAGGGGTTTGATGGATTGCATAAAGAGGATGAGAGAATGAGATTGTTGAGGATGGGTACTTAGAACTGGATGCATAAGCTCAAAGAGAAAGAAGGAGAAGTTTGAGCAGAGTTTCTTTGTTCTTCCAAAGTTATTTCAAATGACCCCCCTAGGGCCCTTTTTATATGGAAATTTGATGGTTATTCGGTTGTGACAAGGGATACAAGAGGTAAGAATGGTTATGCAACCCAAAATAGCCTATAGACCCCACTGGAAAGCGTGAAATGTTTAATTTTTTCAACTTTTATGAGTAAGTGTGGGTTGTCAATGATCAGGTCAAGTGTGTACGTGGGATGTCTATGTATCAAGTAGCGTATGTACATGGGCTGCTTGTATATCAGGTAGCGTACATATTGAAAAATGGAGTTTTTTTACAAGGAACTCCAACAAAAGTGATTTACAAGTGTGTATATGGATGGGCCATGATCAAAAATCCATAGAGGTGGCATTTTGGACTATAACACCAACACCTAAAATTTTGAATTAAAATCTTTAATATCACCTAAGTGCTTGTTTCTTGTGAATTAACTAAAGTAGTCTTATTCCCAAACTTTTCCATATTGTGCTTCTAAGTCTCTTGTAAATAAACTCCAAGTGTAATGATAACAATGGGGCTTTCTTTTGAGTACCCATTGATACCACTGATAGGGTTTAATATCAAAGTGCAAGGTTGCTACGAAAATCATTTTCTTATCATCCATAATATTATGCAATTCAAAGTATTGCTCTATTTAGTTCACCCATGTAAAGACTTTTGTTCCATCAAACTTTTTTAATTCAATCTTAGGAAAGTTAGACACCTTTAGGACCCCCTCCATAATTAAATCCGTTAGTATAGTTAAGTCCACTTGAAAATTGTTTATTACTAGCAGGTTGTTCAACATGAATACTACCTTTATTTTCATGAATCACTTCAGTCACAATGTCACTTTTAGGAAGCCTCCCATCTAATATTTGTAAAATGAATTTTTGGGATTCTTCCATCTTTTTATCCATCAAATTTTTTAGCTTATTTTCCATTTGTTCCACATTTCCCCCCATCTTCTTTCTATCTGTTCCATGTTTTCACCCATCTTATTTTCCATATGTTTCGTACTTTCACCCATCTTTTTTTTCATCTATTCCATCTAGTGAAAAATGTCTTCTCTTTCTTCTTGAGTCATGGTTGAACTCTTTGGAGTTTTAGTTGGTCAACAAAATTTCGGAGGACCCTTTGGAGCTATGTGAACAAATAATAATACTCATTGTTTTCTCTTTATTACAAATTATGGTTATCCTTCAGGAGTGACCTCATTAGAAAAGGTAATAGGGTCTTGAGGACAAGGGAGTGTCAGGTGCTATAGCTCTCTAATATATGTGTGGGGTCCAACAGTAGTACTCGACCCAATATCTCAGGGCACTAACTAAGGAGGCTCAATCATGCCCTTAGTCGTACTACTCAACTACCTAGGTATTAGAGAGTGGTCTCCCGAAGTGTTGCACTCGGTATACTATAGCAAAAATATAGATAATTATCTTATCTAAAGTTGGTTTCAGGTATACCTAGGAGACTACCCAGGTATTAGAGAGTGGTCTCCCCTAGTGTTGCACTCGGTGTACTATAGAAAAAATATAGATAATTATCTTATCTAAAGTTGGTTTCAAGTATACCTAGGAGACTTTTAATATATTTAAAGATACATGGAGCTGATATTTCGTATATAGGTATTGTCTGATGCAGTACTACTCGAAGGGGTACCAACAAGGGTTATAGTGATTTCCAATTCAAGGTGAAACCATGTGTATGCGTGTGTGTATTCTTCCCCTACCGCAATTTTACCCATTGAATAATAGATCATTGTGTTATTAAAGATGTTGGAACACGTCTCTAAAAAAATGAGCTTAGTAACCCATGAAAAAGCTCTTAAAATCACCTAAAAATAACTTGTGCAAGGTAGAGTTTGAGGATGAAAATGTAAAATGTAACTTCTCATATTGGCTATTATGACCACAATTAAGAAATGTCACACCTTCTTTGGATCTACTATCATTGTTGAAAGTCTTCGAATCAAAAGTTATGTCAATTGTAAGTTGCATGTCTTTCAAGCCCTCATTTTGGACATTGTCTAGATGGTTGACCTTTGTCCTAATATATCTCCGAAATGTAAACCCTTTTGAGTCCGAAATTTTGACCTATAGTTCTTTGATATGACTTCTTAAGCTCTTGAAAATTTCACAGTTTGAACCTTCACTGATAAAAAGTTATAGCAAAAATATCAAAATGATTTGTTTAAGATTAATTTCAGAATTAGTGAAAAAACTCAACTTCCACAAGATATATCTCATAAATTATAATGATTCAAAATCTGAAAAAAAAATCTACATGTAATTTGTTATGTCTCCTCAAGATTCTGAAAATTCCACAGTCTGAAATTTCACTAAAGATTTTTTATAGCGAAAATAAAAATACGACTTGTTTGAGACTAGTTTCAGGACTAATCGAAAACCCAAACTTCCACAAAAGATACTTCTGAAACTATAAAGAACCAGAACCTGAAATGTTTACCAGACGTAATGTGTTATGTCTCCTTAGTCTCCTAAAACTTTTGTTATTTGAATCATTCCAGAATTTTTTTTTAGAAAAAGTGTCAAGATGACTCGCTTGAAGCAACAAAACCCCAAAATCAATGTTATGATACCAAATGTTATGTACCAAACTTCAAAATAGTCAATGAATACAATCCACTTCAAGGGGGAAACCTCATTTTACAATATATCCAATTCAAAAGACAATATGATATTATAAATAGGAGATAAAGTGAGAATGATGTAACCTACCACTAAGCCGGCCTAATCATAGCTAATAAACTAATAAGAAATGAGTGTTATGGCCTTAAGGACCTTAACATAGGTTGCGACAATGTTCATGAAGGGGGAGTGGACTTAGTGGAGTACATGGCTTAAGATGATTGTTGGAATCTTTGGACGCTTATGGGAGGAGCTTTGGACACATCTCATGGAGCACCCTTACATTTGGAGCTTTGCTTGTGGGAGACATCACCTTGAAGTTTGACATGTGTGCCCTTGGTGTAATGCTCCACTTCTGTGAGCCAACATGTGGTGATTGTAGGTTGCTTGTAACGGCNTTTGGACACATCTCATGGAGCACCCTTACATTTGGAGCTTTGCTTGTGGGAGACATCACCTTGAAGTTTGACATGTGTGCCCTTGGTGTAATGCTCCACTTCTGTGAGCCAACATGTGGTGATTGTAGGTTGCTTGTAACGGCATTGGGTATTGTTGGCCTTCTTTACCTCCCATATATATAAAGGAAGGAGAGAGTTCTTTACTCACTCATCATTCTTATTCACACTTGTTTAGAGATGTGACTAGGAGAAGCTTAGTAGTCATCCTCTCTCTCTCTCTCTCTCTCTCTCTCTCTCTTGGAGTCGCTAGGGTTTCTTAATCTTCTTGGAGCATATTGAAGACTAGGGTTAGGAATTCATCCCTTGGAAATTTGGAGATTAGGGTTTTGAGATGAAACCATGGGTTGTAGTTGTTGTAGAAGAAGAGGAGTAGGAGACATCTTCACTTGGAGTACTAGTTTGAGTGATTTGTGCTTGTCGGATCTCATTGTTTGAACCAAGGTTTTTAATTGTTTTCCCTAGATAAGGTTTTGGAGAGCTAGTTGATTGTACTAGCCTTGTGATAATGCTATGGTATGTACATGAACTTCATGATATGCCTATTAATGAATTTTCAACGATCCAATACTTGTATAAATTGCAGATTTGATTTTGAACCATCTATGTTTTTCATGGCTTGTAATTTCCAACTATATAGGTGTTATCGCATAATTTGTACTTTGATCAAAGGAAAGGGTAATAGAGAGAAAATTGATGTAACTTGAGGTTATCCTATCACTGTCACCTCAATAGGATGCCTGTTTCTATTTAGGGTTGAAGGCCCAGGGGAGACATCCCCAATGACATGGGGGTTTGAGAAGGAAAGGTTAAGGTATCTATTAAAAGGTCCCCTCTCACAAGTCACCACTGATCAGAAAGTCTTTGGGTTTTAACCAATGAAGTGATGAAATATCAAGATTGTACCTTCCCAGAACAAAGAAACAAGAAACTATATCTTTTGCAAGTACAACTTGCCGTTAGTACTTCATAAAACCACAGACTTTCTCAATAAAATCAATTGGTTGATATAATGATGAAGTAAACAAAAATTTATAGCAGCTATAGTTATAAGACAATACTTCACAATAGGTGCTTTGAAACAGCTTCAAAATGACCAAGAATAATCAATCATTAACATCATAATACAAGCATTTATCAAAAGCAAGCAAGGCAAAGCATTAATCAACCTTTTCAATTTATTTTAGAAGCTTTTAGTGCTGCAATGTATGGTTGTATCTTACTTTAGTAACAACAACAATAATGTTAGTGGGTTAGGCTATTCTAATGTTAGAAGTGGTTAGTAGAAAGCTTAAGGTGTAGGTTTCGATGGTTGTTTTAGTCAATCACTCAATATGAAGTCTTAGATCAGTGATTTTAGGGAAAATGGAGTCTATTCGATGTCAACAAATATTGGAGAAAAATGATGATAGTAGGAGAGCCAAAGACAAGAGAGATTAGTAGCTGAAGTGTTGGTAAGCCAAGGCTTCAACTACCAAACCCTACGGGAAAATTTCTACTAAGGTGTAGGTAACCCTAGGCCTTAGTAATTTTCGTCCTTCTTTAACTCAAAGATGAAGCAAATGACGGCTAATATGAAGCAATAAGTGTTAGGGTGTTGCAATGGAAAGGCCCTAGCAAAGTCTTCAAGAAAATCGGCTTCTTGGCAAAATCTAGTAGGTAAAAGCTCTTAAAGCTAGGACAATAACATGTGTTAGGATTCCTAGGGTTTTAAGAAAGCAATTTCATAATCTCAATGTAAATGCAAGATAAAGATAGCTATAACCATTCAATGAAGAAGAATTGCAGAAATTCCACTTACATTCATCAAAAATCATTAAGCATAAACCCTAGTTGAACACTTCCACCAAGAAAATTGCCAAAATAGTCCAAGATTAGCCTCCTCCAACAAATGTGCCCTAAATTTGGCGCAAATTTCAGACCTCACTAAATGTGAGTGAAAGATGATGAATAATACAAAGGTAAAAACCCTTATTTATACAATATCAATGACCAGAATTAGGTCAAAAAGGCCGACATGGCCAGTGACATGTAATATCCATTTTTTACATTAAATGACATAATAAAACCCTAAATCAAGTTGAAAGGATTACGCCATGCCCTTTTAGGGTGACGTTAGGCCTTCTTAGGGCAACATTGGCCTCCAGGAGAAAAACGTTAGGCCTCCTTGGGCCTTTAGATCTTGCCACACGTGCCACTTGGCACACAATTGCCTCCAAAGTGTCCAAAACGGTGGGTGACGTCATGGGTCATATGGGTGACGTCATGGGCCTTCCAAGGCCTACATCATGGTGAAAAGGGAAAGACCCCCTTGGGTCCAAGCCTGCCAGGTTGTCCCTGGTGGAACGTCCTCCTCTCTCTCTGGTGCAAGCCTCTTATCTATCTCTACCCCTGGCTGGGGTCTCAACATCCATCTGGTGGGATTTTATCCCTATGGAGGTCTGAACTAATCATCTCCCCATGTGTACTTGTCCATCGGGTGTGGCCCTGCAACATCAACAAGTACGCCCTCCATGGGTTCACAAGTCACAGGGATCATAGCAATGTCAACCGCATCTAATAATCAATTTATTTAAACATGTGCATGAAACCCATTTTCCTAGACAAGTGCTTAATGACATTATGCTATTCTACAAGCCAATTTTGGAGGGGACGCTAGGATGTTCTATTGGGCTAGTGCTCATTGAATGTGAGATGTTTCTGGGTGAAGACAAATCCAGGCCATGTAAGTGGGTGAGGTGGTAAGGGATGTATGAAAAATGGGTGCAGTGATGACAAGGAAATGTATGGCTTACTTGTGGGTGCCTACGAAGAGGGTGAGTTGCACCTTGTCATGGATGCAAATGTTTCCAAGCCCATTCATGCCTTTTATCTTTTATTCTTTTTTTTTTTTCTTTCAAGAGACAAGTTACGGGACACTGCCCTAGTGTGGTGACCAATGGTGATAATGTTACCCACAAGAATTTCACGGAAATGAGAAGGTTGGCTCGTGATGAGACCCCCTTTCTCTTGGCTATGCCACCAAGAGCCACTACCCTGGTGCGGTGACCAGCTGAATGGTAGTGTCATACCGCTACATGCCCATGAACCTATTAGGTTGGCTCATGATGAGACCCCCTATCCTCCAACTAGGTCTTGATTTATTATTTTTTTGGGTCCCTTTGTTTCTTGCTGAGAAACCTTTTATTGCTTTCTCTGGGATCCTTGGGCGAAGCATCTGAAGGTTTCATTCTTTTGGTTTTTATCTTTTGCTAGCGACTTTTACCCTCTGTGCCTTTAGCCCCTTCTTCCCACAAGGTAAGGTACAACCCTTTGTTAGCTTGGCAAACCCAATGCCCGAACCAGTGTATGGGATGGATGAGAGGGAAAATGATGAAAAGTGGTGAGTATGGTGGGAACAGATGATGACCTTTCATGAACCCCCCCTAGTGGCAACTCAAACCCTATGGGAACCAGATTACTAGGGCATCTTATCATTCCCCCCAGGTGTGGTCAAGTGGAAAGGAATAAGGTCCAAGCACACGTTAGAAGTAAAAAGAATTAAATGCACATATTCAAATGTTTTGAGAATTAGAGTGACACATACCATGATACCCAGACTCATTACCTCATGGAGCAAGACCCACTGTTGTTGAAGGACCAGGCCGATGGAATGGATGTTGTTGCTACTGACAAGGTGGAGGCATTGAAGAAGAAAAGGATGGGCCCTCCAGGGCCAGGCTCAAGTCAATTTGGCTATCGGTACTCCATGTCTAGGACCTATGGGCTTTGAGACATAATCTCCTTAGTTATCCCAAGGTTAGGGGATAACAATAGGTCTTATTGATTTTGACATAAGTTAAGGGAAATTGTGTTAAGTGATTTAACAATGCAATCAAAGAAGATAAGGGATGTTTTACTACTATATTTATTTTTGTAAATAAGGATTTTCACATATAATATATGCAAAATAAGATTACCCTCAAGGGTTGAAAATTATTGAAACATATTGGTACTTTTTCTCTTGAATTTCCTAGTGAATTAGGGTTGTTAAGAATTGAAATATAGGCTATTGTTGTTGTTCTTTTGTTTATATTCCATAACATCCCTAAGCTTGAAAGTTCATTGGGGTAAGATATGAAAAACCTCTTTTTAAGAGATGAAATTTCCATTTGCATTAAAACTCTACAATGCAAGAAATTTACTACATCATGAACGAGCTTCAATGACAATTCGTGTCGTGAAACAAGAAAACCATGCATAAAGTTTGGTGGCTTTATTTCCAAAAGAAGACACTTCCCTAGTTGACTTGAATGAGGAAGAAAGTTTAACAAATGGTTTGATTGTAGTCATGTAGTGAATACTGTCATACTCACTAAAGATCTAAACCCATAATATGTTACATCATTAAAGCTCTTTGATTAGGGACCTTTGACAACAAAAAACATAGTTCATCTATGACACAAGAAGCCCAAGGATTAAGATTATTGTCATTGTCTACCCCAATAGCCACGTTTGTAGTACACATTTTTAATTTAAGCTAACAACTTAAAACCTCTGACAACAAAAACCATATTTCATTAGTGAATCAAGAGCCTAGGAGGTAAGATTATTGTCATGATCAACCCAAATCGCCACTTGTGTAGTAGATACCATTAATTCAAGTTAACAACATAAAAACATAACACAAGCACAATATCATGAGATAGAAAGAGAATTTGACTATGAAGAATCAAAGGATTACATGAGCTTGTACACAGACATGTATATACAAATTCTTTGGACTTGCACCTTTCATTCCATGATAAACCTTAATATCCATGACTCAAGTTCTCTTGGCCACTACTATTGTTGGGGGGGGTTTCCAGATAATGCCAAGGATGACCCCCCCTGCCATTGGAGTATAGACTAATCTCTACAATATCTTGATTCACAATTTGTTTATCATGTGGATTACAATCATGTTTGTTGTAACTGCCAATATGGAATTTATTCATTTTGGACTTATGTTATTTTTTCTATCACGCCATGTGGTATTACAAGTTAGGTAAATAGATGAGGCTTGTATTCCCTCATGCTAGTGTTATTGATTGACCCAACAAAACTAGAAGGAGAATTTACATTGAAATTGAAATACTATTCATTTAAGACACAATCATCGGGCTTCTTCAACCCCTCAAATCTAAGAGATATCAGACTTTTTCCTTGTGACCAGTGACTAACTTATATGGAACAATTGAAAGAGATTTTGTAATAGGAAAATATGTATAATTATTTTGAAAGGAGTATATATGACTAATTCCATTGATTCATACTCTAGGTTAGGAATTTAAAATATCATCTAGGCACCGACATTATTTGTTTTTCGAAAAAGTCCTTAGCCACATCAAATATGTGATATGGCAATGAAAGACCATTGTTAGATTGTGCAATATGAAAGGTGGCAACCTAAGCATCCCCCATTTCTAGCCAAGGGTCTCTACACGTTGCTTACCCTTTTAACACATCTATAACACAAAATACACCTTGAGTGTAGCAAATTAAGGTATATGAAAGTGTACTTTACAAAGTAGTAAGAATTTCAATAACAAAACAAGTAATCCCACACTCTAAACAATTACAATATGTCGTTGTTTTCATATATACTATGGCACTTGACAAAGTTTGTAAACCTAAATTGTGATCCCCCTCTCTTCCCCGGAATATCCACTAGAGGGACTCAACCAGATTTGAATCTATGACCTATGGCCTCCTTGTCAACAACATGCCTTATGAGAATGGTTCAATCAACTTAGCTAATGCTTGGGGATAGAATTAGCTATTATTATTGTTAATATGATGTTTAGAATGATTTTAGTGTGTTTGTAATTATAATCAGTTGGATTTCCTATAACATACAATTGTGTCCCCTTCAATCATATTTCACTATAAAGTTCTTTTGAAGTGAACCATATTGAACTACAATAAATTGTTTATTTATGTTCAATTATTTTCACTAACAAGAGGTAGAACCCAACTCAATCACCATGTTTATTGTTCTGCCAATCACTGTTGATTTATTGGCTCTAGAACAAGTTAAAAAGCATTATAAAGTTGTAAAGTCACATGTTAAATAACATATGAAGTCATCATCATGCTAAGGTAGACTTGGACCCTTACATCAACAAATGTTGTGGGATTTAAAGGAGGTCCTATGTTCAACTTAGGGGTCTTAATTTGTGCAATGATGCATAGTTCGCCAAACCAATAGAGACCATAATACTATCAAGAAACTAAAGAATGTGGAAAACTTCTATATATTTGGATTCACTAAGATTGTATTGCCTACTATTTCAAGGGTAAGTGCAAAAAAATTATAATAGGATAACCCTAAAACAACATGGGCATAGAGGACACAATAGTAGGAATCAATACTACCAACATAGGAACATTACATGAAGAAAGGGTTTTGGATACTTAAAAGTGACACAATATGTAGGTCAAAATAAAATTAACCAACTATTACTATGAATCCAAAGTGTTACATGCACATAGTGCATAGAGTATAAAAACATTTTGTCATCTCAAGAATAATGGAAATGCACTTACATCACTACTCAATGCATTTTTTTTGGAAATATTGCTTATGTTATGTTATCACACAGTTTGTACTTGGAAGTAAAGGATAGGTGAAAGAAAGGAAAACTGGCGAAATTAAGACTATCCTACCACTGTCACCTCAATAGGATGTCTCTTTCTATTTAGGGTGGTAGGCCCAGGGGAGACGTCCCCGATGACCTGGGGTTTTGAGAAGGAAAAGGCTTATGGCTAAGTAAAAGTTTCCCCCCTCACAAGTCACCACCGATCAGAAAGTTCGGCTAAACAACCAATAATGATAATGATAACCAGAAGTGTACCTGCTCAAGACAAAGCAACAAGAAAACTATATATGTGCAAGATCACTTGTTGGTTAGTACTTCATATAATCAAGGACTTCTGATATAAAACAATTGGTAGATAATATTGATGAAGCAAATCAATGATGTACAATAGCAATGATTACTATATATCACTTCATAATAAATGCTTAAGAAGAAACTTCACAATGTGCAATGGCAATTTATCATTAATGTAACAATACCAACATTAGAAGCAACGCTTTAGCCAATCTTTCAATTGCTTTAAAGATGTAATAAATGTTGCATGGATATGATTATAATATAAGTAGATGACATCAACAATAGGGTTAGTAAGTGTTAGTCTAAGCTAGGGTAAGAAGGAGTTAATGATTGTTGAAAGTATTGTATGTTTGTGATCAAGGTACTCAAGTACAAGGTCTTAGATCAATGCGTTATTAGGGCAAATGGAGTCAAACTAGTTGCAAAGGTTGAAGGGCCGAAATGATAGTGATAGGACCAAAGACAAGAGGGATATGATGGTTGAAGTGTTGCTAAGGCAAGGCTTCAACCTATCAACCCTAGGGGAAGACGACTCACTAAGGTGTAGTAAACCTAGGCCTTAATGCGTGTTCCTCCTTCTTTAGCTCAAAAGGTAAAGTACTCACGGCTATCTTGGAGAGTGAATGGTAGGGTGTTGCAATGGCAAGGCCCTAGCATTTATCTTCAACAAACAAAATGGTTTCTGGAATAACTTGGTAGGGACTTGAAACAAGGACACCAACATGTGCTTATTTCCTAGGGTTTAATCCAACAAATTTCATGAAAATGCAAGTAAAAGATACCATAACCATTCAAATAAAGAAGGATTGCATAAATTCACTTACATTCACCAATCATTCATTAAGCCAAACCCTAGTTGTAAACCTTCCACCAAGAAAATGCAAAAAATAGCCAAGAACAACCTCCTTCGACAAGTGCGCATCAATAATTTCTGCCAAAAACCCTAAAGGGGCCGAAAATTTCAAACCTCACACAAGTGTGAGTGAAAGATGATGAATAAAAGAGATTTTAGCTCTCTTACTTATACAATAGCAATGACCTTAATTAAATTTTAGGTCACCAAAAGGCGGACAAGGCCAAAATACATAATAATATTGTTTTACATTAAAAGTCATAATTAAAACCCTAATCAAACAAATAAAGGTGACATCATGACCCTTTAGGGTGACGTTAGCCCTCTCTAGGGCAACATGGGCCTCCTGGACCAAAACGTTAGCCCTCCTTGGGCCTCTAGAAGCTATCACACGTGCCAAACATGCCACAACTGCCTCCCAAAACTCCCATATCGTTGGATGGCGTCATAAGATGTCATGGGTGACGTCATGGGCCTTCCAAGGCCAACGTCCTAGTGGAATGGGCACAACCCCCTTGGGTAAGGCTTTGCACATGCTACCTCTGTGGAACATCCTCCTCTTCTCCGGTGCAAACCCCTCTGACTTGTCTCTGCCCCCTGTTGGGGTCTCACCAACCATCTAGTGGGCTCTCAGCCCCATGGAGGTCCGAACTAATCATCACCCCATGTGTACCTTTCCAATATTGTACTTGTCCATCATGTATGATCATGTACATCAATAGATACGCCCTCCATGGGCTCATAAGTCGCAGGGATCATAGCAATGCCAATCACATCCAATCATCAATTTTATTAAACATGTGTATAAAACCCCTTTTACCCAGTCAAGTGCTCAAAGACATTACACAAATCTGCAAGCCAAGTTTGGAAGAATTCACAGGGAATCCTATTGGGCTAATGATCATTGGATGTGGGATGTTTCCAGGAGAAGTCAAATCCAAGTCATGTGAGTGGATGAGGTGGATAAGGGATGTCTGGACAAGGGGTGCAGTGATAGCAGGGAAATGCATGGCTTACATGTGGGTGCCTCTGCAGTGGGTGAGCTGCACTTGTCTTGGATGCAAATGTTTCCAAGCCCATTCATGCCTTTTATCTTTGTTATTTATTGCTTTTTCTTTCGAGAAGCTAATCGGGGGACACTGCCCTGGCGTGGTGACCAGTGGTGGCAATATTAGCCACAAGGACTTTTACGGAAATGAGAAGGTTGGCTCGTGATGAGGCCCCCTTTCTCTTGGATATGCCACCAAGAGCCACTACCCCGGTGTGGTAACCAGCTGCTAGTAGTGTCATACCGCTAGATGCCCATGGACCTAATAGGCTAGCTCGTGATGAAATCCCCTATCCTCTGACTAGGTCTTGTTTTATTATTTTTTATGGGTCCCTCTGTTTCTTGTTGAGAAGCCTTTTACTGCTTTCTCAAGGATCCTAGGCGAAACATCTCGAGGTTTTAATTTTAGGCTTTTGTCTTTTGCCCGCTGCTTTTACCCTCTGGGCCTTTAGCCCCTTCTTCCCACAAGGTAAGGTGCAACCCTAAATAATTGGCCAACCCAATGCCCGAACCAATGTAATGGGATGGATGAGCGGGAGTAAGATGGAAAATGGTAAGTATGATGGGAACAGACGGTGACTCTTCATGAATCCCCCCAGTGGCAACTCAAAACCTATGGGCACAAGCTTACTAGGGCATCATGTCATTCCCCCCAGCCATGTTCAAGTGGATAAGTATAAGATCCAAGCACCCGTTAGAAACAAAAATAACTAACTGCACATATTCAAAGATTTTGAAGATCAGAGTGACATATACCATGATACCTAAACTCATTTACCTCATGGAGCAAGATCCATCTCTGCTATAGGACAAAGCCGAGGTGATGGATGTTGTTGTTGCTGACAAAGTGGAGGCGTTGAAGGAAGAAAAGATGGGCCCTCCAGGGCCATGCTCAAGTCGATCTGGCTCTCGGTACGCCATGTCTAAAACATGTGGGCCTCGAGACATAATCTCCTTAGTTATCCCTAAAGTGGGGGATAACATCTGGCTCCAACTCAGGGACATGTGCTCACTGTAGAGCGCATGAGAACCTCAACATCTCTGGCATAACCTGTAACCTGCTTGATCTCAACAGAAAATATTAGCAATCATTTGGGGTGGTGATATCACCCCCAACTCATATATATATAACTGAAAGCAAGCATATGTACAAATGTGAAAGAAAACTACTCTGGCATGCAATGAAAATGGTATATACAATGAATGCAAATGCCTATCTACTTACATGAACTTACCTGTGAAGTCAAGTCCCCCCACCTTGGTGGGGCTTGAGGAGGTGCCCATTGACTGGTAATGGGCGCCTTATTCCTTTTGATGTAGATA
>SNQJ01S0103225.1:0-25003 GCA_010110895.2 Picea sitchensis
TGTGTCTGTTACTATCCCTTTAACTCCCTATTGTGATGTAATCTAAGAAAATATTTGAAACTATCCTAGATTGAACATGTGGGCATGTGTGGGCCCATTACAAAACATTTAAACTTCCCTAGTGTTTTGATATAAGAAAGCAAAAATTCAAACACTATCCTATCTTTGTAGCATGTGGGCATGTATGGGCCCGTTACAATATTAATATGTGTTTGAAAAAGAAAACTAAGAGGAGTCCCAAGAAGGGTTGTTTTCCTCTCCTAAAGGTTTTAATGTTGTTTAAGGGAGATGAAATCATTTCACAATCTTTTTCTGATTCTCAAGATCGCTTGGAGGCGCAAGAGAAGAGCATACTAAGTGATTGTCATTCAATTTCTAGTCCCAATGCAAGTTAAATGTGATTAAAAATGATTTCCAACTTATCTTATGAGTCAAAACAAGCCATCCATGTGGCAAAAAGCAAATAAGGGAAATTGATTTTATCCTCCTAAGTGCCTATGTTTTTTTTGACTAACCCTTTTATATGATGAGGGGACTAAGTGTGGTGCATCTTTAAAACATGCTTGACATCATTTTTAAGAAGGAAAATGGCCTTCCCCACATCTCAACAACTTTACAATGTCAAATTTTTCACAGATGCACGGGTCCCAGTGGAGACAGAGGCACGCAGAGCGCATGCGCGAGAACAAAGACAAGTCAAAAGACGCACGTGCGCAGAACAGAACTGTGAGTTAGGCACATGGGTGAAGGATGTGCATCTGTGGGTTTAAAAACCCATGCATATATGGCACACGGTCGAGAATAAAAAATCTGAATGGATTTCCCTCAATTCAACCTGGAATTGGCTGTTTGGCAGGTCGGCTTAGGCCGGTTAGTGCACCTGCAAGTTAAACAAACTAAAAGAAGAGCAAGAAAAACCCAAATGATTTAGGAAATTGACACCTTTCCCCAGTGGAGTCGCCAATCTGTTGCGCCTCTTTCGTCACCTTGGTGAGTAGAATAGAGGTGCTTCCAAGCTCAGTTGGGCCTGCTGAGCAGGACAACTATAGAGAAAAGAGTTAGGGAAAGAAAATAAAAACTACAATTAAGAATTAAACTAAAAGATGTAATAAAAACTAAATTCATGAGCATAGGGACATAAAAACAAAAATAACCATAAGACCCATGTCACCAATATTTGAGGCTGATCTATTAGTGAAAACAAAGCACCAAGAAGAAAGGGGACAATGAGTCCCTTCTTCCTCCAAGGGAAGACTCTTGGATCCTCACTAGCTAGCTCTTCTTACAACAAAGAAAATGGAAAATGGTGATGAAAGAACTCTTTACAAATCCACTCAATGGTGAGGTGGATTGTCCAATGTAATGGTGCCAATATGCTCTTGTCAAGGATGNATGTGTTTTTTGACTAAACCCCTTTATATGATGAGGGGACTAAGTGTGGTGCAGCTTTAAAACATGCTTGAAATCATTTTTAAGAAGGCAAATGGCCTTCCCCACATCTCAACAACTTTACAATGTGAAATTTTTGCACAGGTGCGCGGGTCTTAGTGAAGACAGAGGCGCATAGAGCGCATGCGCGTGAACAGAGACAAGTCAACAGGCACACGTGCACAGAACATAACTCTGAATCAGGCGCATGGGCACACAATGCGTGTCTATGGGCTTAAAAACCCACACATATATGGCACATGGCCGAGAATGAAAAATATGAATGGATTTCTCTCAATTCAACTTGGAATTGGCTGGTTGGCAGGTCGGCTTAGGCCGGTTAGTGCACCTGCAAGTTAAACAAACTAAAAGAAGAGCAAGAAAAACCCAAATGGGGTAGGAAATTGATACCTTTCCCCAACAGATTTGTCAATCTGTTGCGCCTCTTTCATCACCTTGGTGAGAAAAACAGAGGTGCTTGCAAGCTCAATTGGGTCTGTTGAGCAGGACAGCTGTAAAGAAAAGAGTTAGGGAAAGAAAATAAAAACTACAACTAAGAATTAAACTAAGAGATGCAATAAAAACTAAATTCATGAGCATAGGGACATAGAAACAAAAAGAACCATAAGACCCATGTCACCAATGTTTGAAACTAATCTATTAGTGAAAACAAAGCACCAAGAAGAAAGGGGACTATGAGTCCCTTCTTCCTCCAAGGGAGGGCTCCTGGACCCCCACTAGCTAGCTCTTCTTACAACAAAGAAAAATGGAAAATGATGATGAAAGAACTCTTTACAAATCCCCTCAATGGGTGAGGTGGATTGTCCAATGATATGGTGCCAATATGCTCTTGACAAGGATGGAGTCCTCAAGACAATAGAGGCAGCATAACATTACTTTGAATTCCTTGAGAAAATCAGGTGCATCCATGGCTTTTTATAGCATTCCTTTGGGTTATTGTTTAACTACTTTGTAGTGTGAAAAGAGGCCAATTAGGGCATTCCTAGGTCTTTGACCATCCCACCAGTCGGATCCAGTCCAGATTTGAGGGTCAAATCGGCTTGGGAGATGAACCATAAGTGGGTGGGAGGCCGACCACTCTCATAAATGTGTCGTTTAGCAGGTGCGTGGATTTTTGCGATAACAGTCGTGCATCGTGCGCATGCGCGCGATTTCTGTGTTCCTGTTTCGCGGATGTGCGCGCGCGCCCAATGTCTGCATAGCGCTCTTCAATTTTTCACTACTTTGTATAGTTTTTTACCCTTTTTTGAATGTTTTAGTATTAATTCAGGTCCATGGATGACTTCATCACTGTTTGACAATGTTGAGTTCTTGTAACCATGTGCGGACGAAATTTCAGTGATAACACTCCTCTACAGAGGAATATTCGGCCCTCCCAAAGAAATATGATCTCTCTTCAAGAAGAACTTGACCCATAGGAGAAACTCGGCTCTCACAATGAAGACTCGACCTACATGATGAGAACTTGTCCCACACACATGGAAATCGGTTGCTCAAAGATAAATACGTCCTCCCTTAGAATATGTTCCCTCCACAAAGAAAAACAACTTCTACAAGAGGATATTTTGGCCCCCTTCAAGTAGAAACTCATCATCCTTCATAAATTTGGTCTCCACAAGTGAAATGGTATTCCACAAAACCCCAAACTACTGCAAAAAGATGGATTTTTTTATCACAATAGAAACAAGAGGAAAACCTATATGGTTTCCCCACCGAATGACTACGGTGTAATCTTTCACCACCGAAACCTAATAAGCTAAGGTGGAATCTTTGACCACCAAAATTAATCCAAACAAGGGTTTCATTCCAGACCCCAAATGCTCCAAGAGATCTCCAAATAAATATCCGAAATAATCATCAACATAATGAGAGAATGAGTTCTAATCTTTATTTTATCTCCCCTTTCACCTTTTTGTTGACACTTTTACCTTTATGTTGACCCTTTTACCTTTTTACCCATAAGTAGCTTTTTAATTTATCTTTAGTAAAATCACTATTAATTTATTAACCCTTTTACTCCAAAAAGTTATTTATTTGACTTTAAAGTATTTTTGGGCTCTAGAAGTCACTTTTTATCCTCTCCAACATTTAAATCTCTTCATTATGGTTCCAACAAACTATTACACCAAGGTACCCCTTTTACATAATTTATTAAAATGAGAACCTTAGTGTAATCCATTAAATTATGTTCAATAATACTCCCAAAATACAAGAACGGTCAAAATGCAATGGAATCGAAATTTGATTGCACATAAATGATCTTAATGATAAAATATGATAAGAGGACCCCTTAAAGAATCATATAAATCCTCCAAACCGCTCAAGCTCACTATTAACCTCAAATTATTGATGTTAATGGTAGCATCGGACAAGTATTTCCACATAGGTCTATGTGTATCGACATGTGGAAATCGTCCAAAGCCTTATACTCTTGGATTTACTTTAATTAAAGGAATTATTAAAGTAAATTTCTTTTATTAATTAATTATTTAATTATTTAATTGAGTTATTTGAGGAAAGTGCTAAAAGTACTTACCATGCAATCTAAATCTCAAGTCATATTAGAAATAGTTTGTAACTCACGATTATAAAAGAAAGGATAGGGTGAAGGAGGAAGACGCTTGACACTTGATACTTGAGATTCTTGAGAGTAGATAATTTGTTTTCGAGAGAGTTGGATCATGAAGGATTGTGGTTCAAGATCTAGGATAGGTGGAGAAAGACTTCCATCTAGAGGCCAAGTCAAGGAGAAGAGATAACAAAGGTAGCACAGGTGATTTTCGGCCAGAGGAAGCCAAAGGAGAGTGTTTTGTTGTACGAAGTTTTCCATACATGATTTTCATACATGTACGCGGGTCTCAGTGGAGATAGTCACATACATACATGAATTTGCTAAAGCAAAGTCACATACACCTTGAAAAGTGTGTAGTTTTAGTTCGTACAATAGGTCATAATTTCCCATGTTTTTCTATAGTTGTATTTCTCTCAGTGGGCCATTATCCCTATTATGGGATCCCCTATTTTAGAATAATAAAATCATTCTCAGCATTGGTTTTCCCTCCAGGTTTTTTCCAAGGGTATCTGCCCAAAATTATTGGTGTTCATGTGTGCTTGATTTGTTTTGCTAGTTTATGCTTCCACTGCAAGTTTAGTTGATTACTCAGTTGTGCTTTGATTCCATAATTGATTTATTTGGAATTAATAGTTGGGTGTTGATTAGGATAAATTTGAACATAGTATCAGAGAAAGTTCTCTGAAGGGAGGAAACCAAGCCAAATCTCAGATCCATGGTAAATTCATAACCAACATGCATAAATCAAATGGCATATTCTAGGGAAACAATTGTACTGAGGTAGGACTAATTTTTTGTAATTTTACTGAGGTATACATGGGTCACAGAAAGCACAATCATGTACATACACGGGTTGTAGTGGTGACAATCGCATACATATGCGGGTTGCAATGGTGATAATCATGTAAAAATATGTATAGGTCAGTACAGGGGCAGTTTTCAGTAGCAGGTTACTTCCAGAGAAGTTTATCAAGTCTTAGGCATGGCAAAAAAATCATTGAGGGTTGAAGACAGATTGGATGGAGCATCTGATTTCCTATCTTGGAAAGAAAGAGTAGCATTGGCATTGAAGGAGTATGACCTTTGGGAGTTAGTGGATAAAGTAGTTACTCCACTAACAGATATGGCAACTTTATATGCTCACAACAACAAGGATATCAAATCATAGAGGGTCCTCATGGACTCCATGAAGAATTATCTAATCCCTCACCTAAATTATAAGAATACAAACAAAGGGATGTTTGATGCCTTGGTAAGTTTATTACAAAGAAAGAACATGAATATGAACATGATCTTAAGGGAAAAAATCATATCAGTGCAGATGTCTAGATCTGATAATGTTACCATCTATCTAATGAGGATCACACTTGTACGTGATCATATTGCATCTATAGGGGAGAAAACGGAGGACGCAGAGCTCATGAATGTAGCACTGAATGGTATTCCCAAGTCATGGGAACCATTTGTCAAAGGAGTTTGTGCTCGGGAAAATATCTCATATTGGCAGAGACTTTAGGATGATTTCATCCAAGAAGAGACTCAGGAGGAGTTGAAGATTAGCAAGCAAGGAGGTAGTCAAGAGAACTTGGCTCTTTTCAGTAAGATAAGGAAAGGCAAGGGAAATGGTTCTAGAAAGAAGGGTAAAAATGATGGAGGATCATCACAGCCAGGGAAGAAGAAGGACTCGAGTAAAATAAAGTGTTTATCATGTCATAAGAATGGACATTGTGCATCTCAATGTCCAAAAAAGAAGAAGGGTAATGGAAATATGCATACAATAACATTAGTAGAGATGCATATTGATGAATTTGCTGCAAAGTTTGAGAAGGATTACTCACTAGTTTCTTTCCTTTTTACTAGCACAATAGGAGGAGTGTTTGGTTCTTGGATAGTGGTGCATCTTGTCATATGACAAAAGAAAGGGAGTTATTTAGTAGTCTAAGGGAGAGTGACGTGGATCTGCATGTGCAACTTGGTGATGATGTCAAGTATGTAGTGAAGGGAGAGGGAATAGTTATGTTCCAACCTGATTTAGGAGGATTGTTAGATGTCCAGTATGTGACTTACATACCAAATTTGAAGAAGAATTTGCTTTCAGTGTCAGCTATGGAGGACAGGGGTTTTTTCATTACTTTTCAGAGAGGGTGGGTACTCGTACGTCCAGAGAAAGCTATCCCCGACAACACAGTAGTCGTTTGGGTTAAAGAAGGAACTTTATATAGGTTGCAAGGAAAGCATATATATATATATATATATATATATATATATATATATATATATATGCTCAGGCTTTGGTACATGATAGTGACAACCTATGTGAGTTATGGCACAAGAGTTTGGGACACCTACATTATAGGGAATTTCCAATTCTAAGGGGGATTGTTACAAGTCTTCCAAAATTCATGATTGAGTAGCAGGGAGTGTGTATAGGGTGTGCACTTGGAAATAATGCCAAGGCTTCTTTTCCTAGTAGCGAGAGTAGTTCCAAAGGGATTTTGGATATTATTAATTTAGATGTGAGTGGGTTGATGTCATCAGCATCATTACATGGATCCTCATACTATGTGACATTTATTTGATCATCATACTATGTGAAATTTATTTAGTATTTCTCTTGGAAAACCTGGATCTTATTTATTAAGGCCAAGGATGAGGTCTTCATTCAATTCAGAGAGTTCAGAGCTCAGGTAGAGAACTAGACAGAAAAGAAGATCGATGTCTTGATGTCAGATAATGGGGTAGAGTACACCTCCAATTCCTTCAATGATTTCTATAAGGAGGAAGGGATCAAAAGGGAGATGATAGTCTCATACAACCCTCAGCAGAATGGGGTAACGGAAAGAAAGAATTTGTCCATCATCGGTTCTTCCAGGGCTATGATACATGACAATGGCCTGCCTATTTTCTTGTGGGTAGAGGCATGTAACATGGTAGTGTATGTGTAGAATAAGAGTACTAACAAGATATTGGGGGAAAAGAATCTAGAGGAAGCATTGTCAGGAGTGAATCCAGATATTGGTCATTTGATGATCTTCAGTTGTCTTGTTTACATCCATGTTCCTATGGAGAAGAGGAAAACGTTGTATCCTTCAAGATAGAATGGTATATTTATGGGGTACAATGAGACCTCAAAGTCTTATAGGATCTTCATTCTAGTGTAGAGAAAGATAGTTGTGAGAAGAGATGTTAATTTCAAGCATAGATGATTTTAGGGGATAAATTTCACAAATGGGCTAATTTTCCATGGTTTTCCCAAAAAATGATTCGCCAATTTCCATTTTTTCTAAAAATGATTCGCCCAAATTCCATAGGATAAAATCATTTTACCTTAAAAATTGCCAAAATTTTATAGAAAGTGTATAAAATCCTTAGAAATTTGAATATTTTTACAAAACTATCGCGAAACATTTTACATTTTGCATATTAAGGACTAGTAAGATTAGCCCATGTTTCTACATTTTAATATAAATTTCCATCCTTAAAATCATCCATGATTTCAAGGAGAACTTGACATCTTGGAGTACTCAAGAGTCATCAGAAGTGACAAAGGACAAGGAGCAGTGAGCTCTGAGGGATGATCAACAGTCAATGGTTTAGACTTCAGGTATAGAGGAGGATTTATCCCCTTCCATTCATGTCAAGAGACCCGGATGGCTATTGCAGACATTGAGGGATGATGGTGAGGCTCCAAGGAGTGTGGTCAAAGAGTGCAGGGCTTTGAATAAGTTTCCAAACTACATGGCACTTATGAGTAGAATCATTGATGCTAATCCTTCCAATTTTGAGGAACAAGCATATCAATAGGTATGCCATGATAAAGGAGTACACCTCTATTATGAGGAATGATTTTTGGTACATAGTGTCAAAACCGGAGGGGAAGTTAGTTGTGAGTTCCAAGTGGATCTACAAGATCAAGCATGTTGCATATGGTAGCATAGAGAAGTTCAAGGTGAGTTTTGTGGCAAGAGGGTTATCCCAAAAAGAGGGAGTGGACTACGGGGATATATTGTCTCCAGTTGCCAACTATTCTTATATTCAAGATATTATTTCTATTGCTTCAATTATGAGGTGGAGGATACATCAGATGGATGTGAAAATAGTTTTCTTGAACGAGATCATTGAGGAGGAAGTATACATAGAGAAACCTCAGGGGTTTGAGGTACATGGAGGAAGTCTCATGTGTGTAGGCTTAAGAAAGACTTGTACGGACTCAAACAAGCACCTAGGTCATGGTATTCCAGATTGAAAGATACTTGTAGAGTCTGGGATTTACCAAGACTGAGGAAAATCCTAACTTGTATTTCTTACTTGTTGGAGAGGATCCTCCCATATTGGTTATGTATTTTGATGATTTATTTCTCATAGGTGTAGAGGAGCTTATTGGAGGGTGGAAAGTGGGTTTAGCTAGTGAGTTCAAGATGAAGGACATTAGATTGATGCATTATTTCTTAGGGTTAGAGGTATGGCAAGTATCGGGAGAGATCTTCCTTATACAAGGGAAGTATGTAGTATATATATTGAGGAGATTTAGGATGGAGGAATGCAAATCAATGGCTACACCTATGGTTACCAATATGAAGAATATTGAAACTTCAGATTAAAATTTGGTGGATCCTAGGATATACGAGCAGTTGATAGGGTCTTTGATGTATTTGATAAAAAAATATGAAAGATATTTGTTTTGTTGTGAACACCTTGAGTCAATTCATGGTGGAGCCAAGGCAAGTGAATTGGATCACAACCAAACATGTGCTCAGGTACTTTAGAGGTATAGTGGAATATGGATTGAGATATCTTAGAGAATATGGAGTGGAGTTGCAAGGATATACAAACTCATATTGGTAAGGAAGGGCAGTATACAGAAAGAGCACCTCAGGGTGTCGCTTCAGCTTGGGATCAGCAATGATTACTTGTTTCAACAAGAAGCAGACTTATGTAGCACTCATTTTAGCAGAAGTATTGTATATGGAAACAAGTATGGCTAGTTGTTAATCCATTTGTATTTGCAAATTGCTTACAGGTTTATTTGATTAGGAGTTGGATCCTACGGTTATATACTGTGATAATCATAGTTGTATCAAACTCTTTGAGAATCCAGTATTCCATGGCAGGTCCAAGCATATTGAGATCGGATATCACTTCATCTAGAATAGGATCCAGAAGGGAGCAGTGAAGCTTTAGAATATTTCCACAAATGAGTCGGTTGCAAATATTCTTACCAAGCCCTTAGAGAAAAGGAAGTCTGTGCTCTTCAGAGCAGACTTGGAGTGGTGCAAAATTCCTTCCTCTCTAAGAGGGAGTGTTGGCATTAGTGGTACCATCGGATAGGTATTTTTGCACAAGTCTATGTGTATAGACATGTGGAAATCATCCAAAGCCTTCTACTCTTGGATTTACTTTAATTAAAGGAATTATTAAAATAAATTGTTTTTATTAATTAATTTTTTAATTAGTCAATTGAGTTATTTGAGGAAATTGCTAAAAGTACTTAGCATGCAATCTTCTCATGCAATCTAAGTCTCAAGTGAGATTAGAAATAGATTGTAACTCACGATTATAAAATCAAGGCTAGGGTGAAGGAGGAAGACACTTGACACTTGATACTTGAGATTATTGAGAGTAGAGAATTTTATTTCGAGAGAGTTGGATCATGAAGGACTGTGGTTCAAGATCTAGGATAGGTGGAGAAGGAATTCCAACTAGAGTTCAGGTCAAGGAGAAGAGAGAACGGAGGTAGTGTAAGTGGGTTTCAATCAGAGGAATCCATATGAGAGAGTTACATTGTACGTAGTTTTCCATACAGGATTTATGTATGTGTAAGTGGGTCTCAATGGAGACAGACGCGTACATACGTGGTTTTGTTGAAGCAAAGTCGTGTACACCTAGAAAAGTGTGTAGTTATGGTTAGTACAGCAGTTCAGACTTTTATAACTTTGTGTGCAGTTGTATTTCTCTCAGTGGGTTATTATCCCTATTATGAGAGCCCTGGTTTTAGCATAATAAAATCATTCTCAGCACTGGTTTTACCTCCGGGGTTTTTCTAGGGGTATCAACCCAAAAATATTGGTGTTTACGTGTGCTTGATTTGGTTTCCTATTTTATTCTTTTGTTGCATGTTTAGTTGATTACTCAGTTGTGATTTAATTCAATATGTGAGTTATTTGGAATTAACAGTTGAGTGTTGAGTAGGATAAATTTCAACACAAATTACCCCTTTGGTTCGGCTTACATAAACCCATAAGGTCATATTCAACTGCAGAGTAAGGGAATCCAAAAATGGGGACATTACACTCTCTTCCAATGCACTTATGTTTACTAAGCTAGCACATGTCCCTTTATGGTAAAGGGGTTGATATATCTCTCTCGATCCCTTCTTCTCCCATGAAGGTTGCTAACATCTATGTCAACCTTCATGCAGCATCAAGATCACTTGATAATTTTAAACAACAACGCAAGAAGTTACTTACTTGGTCTTCATTGTTTTCTTCATAACCCATGTCGCATATTGCTTCTTCTCACATCATGTGCTTTATCACTTCATGCAAATGTTCCTCTATTTCCATTTTCTCGTCGTGTCATAATTCTTCTAGTCTACGAGCTTCTTCTAGAAAACTTTTCATCAATCGCTATATTTCCTCATGCACACAAGATTCTTCTAAATACCTTTGTGTGGCACACTACAATTATTCATAGGCCCGAGCTTCCTCCAATGATTGTTGTGTCGCACATTGTACCTCCTCACGGATCTGAGCCTCTTTCAGAAACCTTTGCATCATATGCTACAACTCTTCCCATGCTCTCTCCTCCTCCAAGGACCTTTGCGCGTCACACAAAAAAACATTTTGTTGAGCAGCATCAAACTTAGGAGGGGGCTACATTGCCTTTCATGTATTTCCCCCAAACTTTGTTCTAAACTTTCTCCATGCTCAAATTCCATTCATTTCTTTTCTCTACCTCGGTTTATTACTTGCACATCAACTTCATCATTCTTCTTCTAATTATTGTGCAGCTCTGTAATCACCATGTTGAAATGTGCCTTTTTCTCCTCCCACTTCTTTAACAAGTTGGGACAGTCCTATGTGACATGCTTGGGACTATAACAGTGTCCATAGAGAGCACACGGTTTGGTAAAAAATCTCAACATGTTATTTCACCACAGTTAAAGAAAGTGGGGGGTCTACCTCCACCTCATTCGTATCCTCGTCCTCACCCTCGACCATATCCACCCCTAGAACCTCCTTGATATCCACCTCTCTCATCCTTGCCATGGTCACTACACTTTTGTTCCTCTTGAACCTGCAAGACATCATGGGTATGGTCTTGCATTAGTTGGAGTGACCAACAATTGTTCACACCATGCCCCATGTATTTGCAGCATTCACAGAATGGAGCATGTGATGTGTCTTCTAATGTTGGGTAGCGGGGTGGTGTATGTCCCCATTGTATGCAAATTCCGCACCATTCTATCTAAGGTGTACTCAAAAAAAGATTTGGTGCACCCATCACCATATAATTTCCCAATGTGGGACACTCATATCTGTGGTGACCCTATGATCGGCACGTCATACGCCATATGTGTTTGTGCACCACCTTTGATTTTTCTATGTCCTGCAACTGCATTGTTAGGTTGGAATGTTGGAATTGTACTTGTGCCAAACCTATCAATTTTTCTTCTCCTTCTGGTGTATCCTCCAGTGGCATTGCAATCTCCACCGCTTCTTCTTGAGTAGTCTCCTTTTGTTCAATAAGCGGGACTCAAATATGTGGAAGTAACCTCGGAATGAACCATTCTCTATTATGCACATCACGTATCTAAAACGTTGGCCTATCCAATAGATCTTTAATCGTTGGTCATAATCCAACATGGTTTCTCCATGTTTCTGCTCGATCTCCTTAATCTATGTAATGCACTAAGATTATGAATTTGGCTTCTAGAACTCCTTAAGCATATCTCCCTTGATCTATGTTAGGGACCTTTCCTATCCCATCAGTGTAGTGTCCTTGTACTTCATGTACCACATCAAGGATCTATCCCTGAAAGTGGTCTCTAGTTGCATGATATTTGATACCTCATCTATGATCCTCTTCACATACCATATCACCTCACATGTAAACCAATGTTACTATGCATCTTCCTTACCCATCCCATGCAACATGACTAATCTCAAGGTGCTATCTTGATTCACCATCCTCAATATTGAACAGTGTCTTCTTGACCGACTGCTTCGCATCAAGGATCTTGGTATTTATACTCTTCCTTGTGAAGTATTACTGACTTTGTCCTCTTCTTCACTAATCACTTCTCCTCTTTCTTCTCCTAATCTTTCTTCTACTCCAATCGATGTGTTTTTTGTTGTCCTTTCTTATTGGTTACAAATGTGCAAAGGGGTGGTTCAAAGGTGGGGTGACTCCATATTTTTATAACGTTTATTGTAAGGGAACCTAGAGAGTTTATTACCTGCAACCACTCAAGACTATCCACTATCACTAGCTCATCTTCCCATCCTCTGGGGGGACCTTCATCATACTCTCCTATCCATGCATCTATACTCTTCACTTCATATTCTTATGAAGTTGTGACATCTTGCAACAACCAATGGGTTCATACTTCATCTTCTCAACCCCTACTACCACTACTCCTGGTATCTTTACTAGATACCCTACTCCTAACTTTGTGCCTCTTCATCGACCTATCTTAATCTATGCTCCTCTCTAGAACAACACACTCTCCCTCACTTCCTCTTGGTGCAGTCTCCTTCCTCTTCATTATGGACCTGAAACTTTGTCTCATACCCTTTGTTATCTTCTTTTCACTCCTATGTTATGTGTTCCTTCTTTACTCAACTCTTCTTGCCTATATTTTGTCTCTTTCTCTTCTCTTCTCTTCTGGGTCCATTCTATCCCTCACCTCATCTCAACAACTTCTAGATCCTTCTTAGTGGATCCATCTCTTCTCCCTCTCTCGTTTCCCCCTTATTTTCACCCCCCTAGTTCTAGGGGAGTCTACTCGTCCATCCTATCAGGATCCATGCACATCATCCCTTTCTCCCCGAAAAACATCTTTATCGAGAGTGGGACTTCTTCTAGTATCTTTTTTCGAGGACCTTCAATAAACTTCATTTCATCTTCACTGAAACAATCAGTGTATTCTACAATAAATTCAATGATATAACCTTCCTTCACCTGACCAAACCATAAATCCATAGCTTGAGTCCACTTATTATCCAACGCCTTCATCCTATCAATTGTGATATGATCTCAGACCAGTGGTTCTTGAGGCCTTAAAGTAGTATTAGTAACAGTCTGCCTCTTCAACCATTCATAGAATAGACATGGAAACACAACAAAGAAAATTTCATGTATATCAGTGTAGATATACCTATTCTTCCATTGTTCCACATTGGAAATCAGATATTTAGTTTCCCATCCAGTAAACTCATCTTCCTTCGTAGTCATCCACTCTTGAATTTCCTCCCAAGATGGATAACACCTCATTATTTACCTTCATCATTCAATATAAAACCTTCAAGTCCCAGCAACAAAACCATTTGTTGGTTTTCTTACGTTCATCCTTCTTAACATTGGGGGGTTGATGACCTAGGGATCATCCAGAGTTGACCAACAAAAACCCAAAGGAATCATCATATCAATCCTCAACCAAACACTGAAGAAGGTCTCTCCCGAGACACCATGAGAATCACATAGACCATATGGTCTTGTGTCGGCGATGAATGGTTAATTATGCATATAATCCATCTAGACTAACATTCATACATTCATTTTTATATTTTTAAAGATTAACAATATACAACAATAACATATGCATTCATCAGACACATAATTGACACATCAAATGACAAGAATCATTGTAGCTTTTATTATAGTCATTCAACTAGTCATATACATATGCCAAGGGACTCATTAATCATTAGAAACAACGTTATATACTCTAATACATTTTCATGTGGTTTCATTACATGGAATTATGTGCTTTCTCTCAAACTCTACAGATATTATCAGACCCAGACTTACAAACAGACATATTCCAAAACATAGGAAGACTCTTCACAAAACATGAGCAACCAAATTGTTGGTTGATCGAATAACTCACTAACCAATTGACCAACGGGCCTTCTCTATAATCATTTCTCCCTTTTGTTTCCTCATTTTCTCTAGTGCTCTAGCACTTTCAGTTTTGTGCCACTCACTCTGATGACTTCCAATCCCGCACACTTCGGTCACCTGCATGTAGTCCATGTAGCATCTTTGTAGTTGTGGCAGTCTCAAATACCTTGCTAGCTCATCCCTTAATCGATCCATGAACTCTTGTGCTGCCTGGAGTAATCATTCGGGTAGATTTTCCGAAGATTATTTTCTTGATTCCAGTGTGCATGTAGGGTCTTCTTGATTTTTGGCATGCATATCAAAACTTGGACTAGCGCACATCACAAAAATCAGATTGGTGCTCATAGAGAAAATAAAATTGAAGTGTGGACCTCATGTCATCCATTGCACAGTTGTTGGTGTGCACTTACAATTCTAGCACACTACAAACTATAGTGTGTGCAACCTTTACCCAAAACCTTGGGTGCCAACAAAGACCTTTGGGAAAACCAACAAATGTTGGTATGATTATTTATAATTAATAGTTATGTTGTTGATATAATCTATAACCTAGACACATATGCCATGAAGAATCTTTCTGGTGAACCATTACTATTGGGGCAAAGTAAGCTCTTTGGCTAGGTGTTATAACCCTAATTTGCACCATACATGCTTTCCTGGCATCAGGCCATCTCAGATCCCTTCTTTGCCAAAGCATTGTTGAACAACTCTTTAAAAAACCTCTTTCATAAGGGCCCACGCACCCTACTCCATTACTGCATGCATGTACACGCTAGCTGACCTAAAACAGCCCGCGTGGACCTACAAAAGAACGAAAAAAGGAAAGTTGTCGACGGAACACACAGATTTGGGTGAGTTAACTGAAACTCACGGCCATGCATGGTCGAGGGTTCATCTAAATACCTAGCTTCTTCTAGCCTATAAAAGAAGGGTTAGGGGTCCCATTTGGAGGAGGAGAATAAGAGTAAAGAAACTATGCCCAATTACACATTCCCACTGTCCCAACCCTTTAGCCATCCTTGTGCAAGAAGAGATACAAAGCAAAGAAGTTGGAGGACATTTGAAGAAGAGCCCAGGATCAAGTTAGCAAAGCAGTGGCTGGTCTCGACATTGTAAGTTGATTCATTAAAGTTAATAATAAAGAAATGTTTTTCCCGTCCCACTATATGAGTTCTTCATAGTTTAGTAAATATATGTTTGAATCTCTAACCCATTAGTCTGTAGGTAAAATGCATGTGTAGTTTGTTGTTTGTTTTGTATGTAGGTCAGGCTTGGGAGGAGAGATGCTAACAAGCGATCAAGCGTGAAGAAGGATCGACATCAAACGTCTGGAACAAGGTATGTTGGTCTAACCATGTATTTGCTGAAAAGAAATGGGGATTAGGTCTGGGGACGAAGGTAGAAAGTAGGTTTCTTTTGGTCATATCTGCATGCATAATATAACCCTATTTGCTAGTCCATAGGGGGATTTCCCACCACAACAGAATTGGTGACCATACTGGGGAAGTCTCTAGGGTTCCTGGGAATATTTTTAGGTATTTTTAAAAGGTTGGTTTTATTTCCTGTTTTTTGAAGTTTCTACAAAGTTTGAGCTAACAGAGATTCTGGTCTTCCATACCAGCTATCTCTGTTATTTGCTTGACTGTATTTTTTCGAGACCCACAGAGGTACATGTGGCCTGCATAAGGTCTGCACGCATGTACCCGCTCCCTACTTTCTTACAGCTCGTGTGTAAACGCTAGCTAAAGAACTAATAGTAGCGTGTATATTCCAAAAAAAAATTGAGGTAGTCATCCTCTTCCCTGTCAGAATCAGTCGTTCTCAGGGGTTTTCTGGAATTCTTTCTAGTCTTGGTTGTTTGTAGTTTATAGCTTAAGGTTCATCTCAGATTGGTTTGTTTTAAGAATTTTTTCCTTACATTGTTTTCTTTTTTCTGTTAAAGAAAGTGTCTAAGCCTTCAAGAGATCCTGGTTCTCAATATCAGTGGTCTCTTCCTGGTTTGGATTGTCTTTTTTTATTTTGTTTTAGAGTTTTAGAGATACACGCGGCCTGTATAAGGCCAGCACGCGTGTACACTCCCTCTAGCTCTACACAGCTCGCGTGCACACGCTTGTTGTTGAGTTGTCAGTAGTGTACCTGTGAAGGATAGTTTTTTTTTAAGGAAAGGCAGTCATCCTTTCCCTTGACAAGAGTTATATTTCTTAGGATCTTGAATCTCTGTCTTAGCAGTCAATAGCTTAGGTTTGATCTTAGCCATAGCTTTCTTTTTCATTTAAAAGTTTTCATCAAAATTTTCTTTAGGGTTTTTAGACAAGTGTGAGACTCCTTTTTTAAGTTGTTAGTGTGTGATTTCTTGAAGTGATTCTTTGCGATCTGTGATTAGCCCAGAAATTTTTCTTGGTTTTTGACTTGTTGATATTTTTCCATTTTGTTTTATGAGCATTCAAATAAAAAAAAATCTTTCATTTTCTTTGTTTGGTTGAAAAGTGTTGTTTTGCATTAGTAACCAGGGAAAATTATTTGCTTTCATAAGTTCTTGAATGTTTTCTTAGGTCATAAGTAGCTCGTAGTTGAGTGAAATCCTTATTTAAGTTTGTTGATTCAAAAGATCTTAAAAAAAAAAAAAATTGAAAAGTTGTTGAAAATTTGCATTAAGTGAAGGTTTTTGTTTCCAGTTTTTGTTCATTTTTATTTTCGTCTTTCAAACATCATCAGTTTCAATTTCATACCCTTTGACATAAGACAAGCCATAAAATTAATGCTAAATCTAAAATTTATTAGACTTTTATGTTTGTAGGGTTAACCAACTTGTTCAGGATTAGGGCCTTGGATTAGGTTGGAGAGGAAACTCTTCAAGGCCATTAAAATCAAACATTGGAGTCTGAGTTAGGGAGTGTCCAAGTCTAGTATCGTGAAATTTATCTGGGACCCCCCTCTAACACAAGGGATAAACACGAGGTCACGTGCGGAAAGGTAGCGGAGATAACCCCTCCAAAGTTGGACCAATCGTAGTGGAAAACACATACAGAGGGCTTGTCCTGGGATTTCGTCGATTTCATTTTCCATGGAGCTTCGTGGGTCTCGAATCCATTCGAGTTCCTCAATTGTCTTCCGTGCCACTTGCTCTCAATACCCTTGATGGGTTTCGGGCTCGATACCCTGTTCATTGTGGTCTACCCGACTTTCCACTGTACCCGCATGGTGATTGTTCACGCGTTGGCAACCTAGTTGCCTATCTTTTTTAGGGACATACATAGGTGACTGTGGGGGTATACCACGGTACCTAGTATAGACATTGGGACATGCTTTGCAGAGTATACCCGGAGGGTGCTTCCATTTTTGAGTTTCACTTGCACCAGTAAGTTGCTCTAGTGTTGGTTGTTGTAACTATTCTTCCAATTAATTTAGTGTTTGTCTGTCTTATCTTATAGGGACTTTTTTTAGTGTGTGTTGTTTTTGAATGACTAGAATGCCCTAGAGTGTCTTTGATCTTCTCACACAGTGGAGGATTACGATCTCCACCGTTCATGAAGGCTTCTTGGTCTACCACCGATTACACTGGAGCCACCCCTGCCACCACTAAGGCGAAAGCTAGACCAACAAGGATCTTTTGAAGTGACTGGGTCACAAGAAATTGTGCCCGACCAACATCCAGAGGAATCAACCATTTTAGACCTTGGAGCGAAAGCCTTTGGTCTCATTGAAACCTCCACCACTGATCTTTTGGCACCCACCATCGTACTGATTCATCCTTGCGAGTGCCAGACAATGTCACACGCAGCAATGAAAACAAATGTTGTTACTCCTTCTGGGAATTCTTCAATTCCCACTACGGTTGTCACCATAGGAGAGTTTCCACCTCCTAACCCACCATCACCAGTTCGAGCCACCATGGTCTCAACTGCCTCTACATCGCACAGTGGTCTGATCCCGTCTCTAGCGGTGGCCACAACCTCTTTCACACCAAGTGCGATAGGCCCTCCGTTCTCATACGAGATGCCTAGTTCATGTACAAGTCTTGTACTTTCCTACTCCACTTCACAGACTTCAGGTCTAGGGGTAGGGATCTCTAACGCTCCTCTGCAAGGACACATGGGGGGCACTCTTGCTCCTTTTAACGCTTTCCCTTACGGGGGAGGTCATGTATCTCCTTCGTCCCCTTCGCTCGGTGGCACGCATCAGCAATCCGTCGGGCCACCTGCACACCATAGTTTACTTGGAGCGGGGAGTTAAGAACCACCTTCGCATGACATGCTGATAGGTTCGACATGGTTTTCTTTGTTCGGTGCGTTTGGTAACACCGCCTTCTCGTCAGCTACTTTCCCGACTGGGGACAATCATGGTCTCAGACAATCTATTCCTATGCAGGGTATTATTCCTGCACAGGGGGCAGCCCCAGGAACTTCTTCCACATCAGGGCCTTCGAATTCTTGGCAGGGATCAGTTTCCTCATCAGGAATGTCGATCTGGGGTAATTCTTTTTACAATCAATGGAACCCCGGACAAAGCACTATGCCTATCCCCACGGGACCGACATGGGGCAACCCTTCCCAAATTCCTTTGAATGTAATGCATGCCCAACCATCTATGTCCTATTTTGGAAATCAGTCAATGATGTCTCCTCACATATAAAATCCATACGCTGGCCATGGCCATGGTTTTTACCAGAACTCGGGCTAGCAACCGAACTTTTCCTGGCAACCTGGTGCCATCCAAACTCCAGGCCCCTTTTTCCTAGGTTATCACCAATAACCCAAACTACCCTTCCTGACAACCTTACATTTGCCAGACTTGACAAGGTTGTTGAATGACCCTATCTGTCATGATCCGCGTTGGCCTCCTATGCCGATGAAGTTGCCTTCGGACATCCCAAAGTTTGAATCCAAGCCTAACAAAGATCCAGGAGATCATGTGACTATCTTCCATCTTTGGTGCTCATCTAACTCATTCAAAGACGACTTCGTACAGTTGTGATTGTTTCAACTTACTCTCATTGGGAGTGTCGTGAAATGGTACATTGAGCTTGATCGCTTAAGATACTCTTCCTTCGGTGAACTGGCGATGGATTTCCTTAACCATTTCCAGTTACCTGTGAGATATGACGTTGGCACCGAATTGTTGGCCAATTTCTCACAAACAAAAGCGGACCATATCTCTAATCACATCCTAGAATGAAGACGTCGAAAGAGTTTAATTAAGCTACCAGTCCCACCAGCATTCCTGCTCGAGTGGTTCCTTAAGTCTTTGGTCCCACATTTGTCCAAAGATGTCACGACGTTGGGAGTATTTTCCGAAGAAGATGCCATCATGAGAGCTCAACAACTTGAGATAGTCTATTCTCAGTCCGGTTTTCTATACGAGATCTTGCCAGATGCGCCACGCTCAATACTTGATAACACCAGACAGAGAGTTGGCCCACATTCTGATGGTATTATTGGTTGAGCACAAACAAAGCCCGCTGAGCAATTGACGAAGCAGTTGTAGCAGTTGTCTATACAACACACAGCGGCCAGCCAAACTACTGCTTTGGCTACTCCCCATACCAAAACGTCGGATGTACACACAGTGCAATAGACTAATCCAACGGCCACCCAGCAGCCTGAGGGAAAGAAAAAACAATGAAAGAAAGGTAAGGGGGATAAAAAACCTATCGATAATGCTGGCGGGAACAACACTGAGAAACGGAAGGTGAGGTATCCATGCAACTTATGCGCAGAAGAGCACCCAACCCATCTATGTCCTCGGCTTGCAGAAGCCCAAAATTTCGTGACGCAGCAATAGCTTGTTGTGTTAACCAATCTATTCCAACATGGGCAAAATCTAACCCAAGCCTCTGCAAGTACGGAAGGGGGCAGCCAAGGACCCTCTCTATCGTCGAACAACCCCGCATCTGCGAATGTATATATGGTGAAGGGTGATGCTTTTATATCGACTAGAGCACATGACTATAGTAAACCAAGCACTTCTGAGAAGGGAAAAGAAGTTGAACTCCCATCTCTTCCTCTACAGATTGAGAAGACGTTGGGTGAAATAATGACATGCATCCCCAAAGGTGTGTTCAAAAAATCTTCTCACAACCCAAACGCAAGGGCCGCCCAAAACTATTATGTGGTGGAAGATTTATCACAAACCCCTTGTGCGATGTTCGCTTTGGAGGTCCTCCAAAGCTGCCCTTCCCAGAGGAAAGCCTTGTTAACCGCTTTAGGATCTACCAAGACTTGTAATCTGAGTACAATCATGCTGGATACAACTGACCTAAAACCTCATATGCCTTACCACGTAGCGTTTTAGATAGTAGTGGCTTATCCCACGAAAAATTTTACTCGGAATATCTTTTGCACGGTGGTTGATGAGGGAGCCTCGACATGCGTTATGTCGTTGACATGTTGGAAGGCCGTTGGCCAGCCCATTTTGTCTCCATCACCTACTCTCCTCACTTCTTTCGATGCTCATTAATTCCGACCACATGGCATCATTCCCTCTTTCCTCGTGCAGTTAGGAGGGAAGACCGTGTGTGTCGAGGTAGAGGTAGTCGATGTTCCCCTTGATTATAACCTCTTGTTAGGAAGGAGTTGGAATTATGCCATGCAAGCTGTGGTTGCTACAATTTTCCGGGTCTTGTTGTTCCCACACGAGGGCCAAATAGTGACCATCGATCAATTGTCTTTCTCCAGACCTGACCCTTCATTGGGGGCATCCACGGTCCGGATGATTGATAATCCTCAACCAGGTGTAGTCAATGTAGGGGTTGGTTTGTGCCCATCTTTGATGGGTACCTTCAATTACTCTCCCCCTCAAAGCAATATCAAGTTTATATCCAATCACCATAAGGTTGAGATTTTTCAAGTTTTTTCGTTCCGCACGACTTACTTCGATGATCTGTGGATACTTACTTCCCCATTGGTCATGATGGATGGGAAAGGGAACCCGGGTATGTCCATGCCCTTGTCCGTAGCTGAAGTAGCATACTCTTTAGTCCAGCAAACTTCAGCTAACCCAGATCCAACTCCTGCACAAGAGTTTGATCCACTTCTAGAGCCTATTTGGGCTCAAGGTTCTCTCGCTAACACCGATTCATTAGACTTAGTCTTGCCCTCTGACGAGGCAGTAATTGAAGCAATGACTAGTCCGGACAAACCCTGGGATGATCTTCATCACAGATCATACTTTCACCCAGATTTAAGTCGAATCGAGGCCAGAGAATTCACTTTGACTATGACTGGAGATAGGTCTTGTCCTATCAATCCTTTGGCTACTCGTGTTGTTTATGCCGAGGGTAATATGGAAAGTATCGCTGAAACAGTACGTATAAATCTCTCTAGATCCCCTAGCATCGTAGACAATGTTTTTGTCGAAGCATACTTCTCCCCCGAGGAGATACCCGATATCGACCCACAAAGTGTCAATCACGAGCTAACTTTGTTGTTTTTCAAGCTCGCTTTGAGATCCAAAAGAAACATCCAGCGAGACTGCATTTATGTTGTTCGATCTCGTCCGGATTAACTGAGAAAAGTAACCTCTATGGGTCTTCTTTTAAGCCCTTTTCAGACCCTCTAAACATGAAAAGATTGTCGAGCGATCTTGTGGCCTTTCACGCTTGTTAAACTAAAATTTGAAGTCACATATGTTCGGCGGTAGTTTACCCATTTTTCGGTCTGGACGGTCAACTGTACAAACAAAGGTATACTCTATGGAACTTTAGTTCTCTAGAAAAGTACTCTCAGGTATTATTTTAACCCTTTTTCGGGCCTAAGGGACTAAATTTACGAAAAAGGAACCCCCACGGAGTCCATAGTTAAGCTCTTTTCAGACTCCCTAAAATTGAAAAGATCGTCGAGTGACCTTATTCTCTCACACTCGTTAGACTGGTCCAAAAGAACATTCCTGATGGAGTCCATAGTTAATCTTTTTTCATACTCCTTAAAAATGAAAAAATGGTCGAGTGATCTTGTCCTTATCACACTCGTTAAAATGGTTTTGAATAGATGTCTTGTCGGTGCTAGTTTACCCCTTTTTCGAACCAACTAGACTATCTTCGGAAAAGGTACCCCAATGGGGTCTCCTTTTATGTTTTTTCAGACTCTCTAAATATGAAAAACCACTGAGCTTACCTTCTCTGGGCTTGTTAAACTTACATCAAAGGACGTTACCATTGTGTGTTTTGTTAACCGCGTTTCCATACCTTATACGCCATCCTTGTAGCAGTTTGCTTCTGCGTCTTAACACCCTTGGCCCCCGGAGGATTTTTCCCGAGTATCATTATTCTAAACATTAGTCTTGTCCTTGCGCCTTGAACTTGTATGTTTGTCACACTCGTTCCTCCATTGTAATGTAACATTCTTTTATTCTTTTTTCCAAAATTATTGAAAAATAAAAATAAAAACAAATATACCCCAAAAAGAGGAAGGGAAAAGTATTTTCTTTATTGGCAGCATAATGAGTCGCCCTTGGATAAAGCACATATGTCCATTTGTTTGTCAAACTATGGTATGTAATACGACCTTAGGAAGTTGTTCTCGCTACATAGATTTGTGTCCTCCTCTGTTTGGTTATTCTTACAAACATATGGAGAGTTTGTGTTGCCTCCTGCTTCATAAACTTATGGTTAATGCCATGTTGCCTAAGTCTCATCATTTGTCGTGTTGTTTTCCAAGGGAAGTTTCTACGAAGCCTGAGTCGACCCTTCTACAATTTGTCTCTTGCCCTCATACCCGGCCATCCTGAATGTCCAATCAAGTCCTTGTTTGAAATCAATGAAGCCTTCAGTCTGATCATCAAGATTATCTATTCCATGACCGACGAGTGGATATAGTCATGAGAAGGCATGCATATCCATGCAAAGTCATGCATGGTGTGGAGATAGCCATGCAAAGACACATAAAGACTCGCATAAAATACCATGGACAAATACCATGGGTTACCCAATACTATGGGCCCATAAACCACGAATGGTAAACCAAACAATGACCGAATAGATGACTCTATGATCGAGTCAAGAATAACTCAACAATGAATAGTTCTTGGAAAATTAATTCCATTGTTCCCATTGGTTTTAACCATTGGAAACCTACGACCACATCCGCTCCCCCATAGGAATTGCAGTTATTGGATTGTCCAAGAAATGATTACCCATATTGAGCTTAATATTGTGGCATTTCCCTTAATAATTGAAGGTTCCCCATCTGCAATCATTACTTGAAACTTTATTGTTGGGTATACAAACAATTGAGAAGATTTTCTAGTTTGTAGTTGTTGAAATTGTGAGCATTGCCACAATCAATCAAAACTACAACTTTTTTTGTATTGTTATAATACTCTACTTTGAGTGTTTGGGGAGTATTGATGCAAGCTATAGCATGATAGGTTATGGTAGTTACAATCACTTCTGATTTTGGTTCTTGAACATATTCTAGATCTTGTTCTTCTTCTTTTTCACAATCAGTGTAGAATAGCCTTTTTTCTATGCACGTATGCCCCTTACGGTATTTACCATCACAATTAAAACGCAACCCCTTTGCTCTTATTTACTCTATATGTTGAGGTGTCAACCTTGTTTTTTTAGTAGTGATAGGATTGGGATATGTGTATCTCTTATGAGTGTTCACCCTTATTGCATCCATATTTTTTCCTTGTACTCTTTTTTCCATGCTTAAATATTTATCTAAGGATTTAGGATCAAAGACCTTTACCTAATGTTGAATTCTCTCCTTTAGTGCACCCATAAATGGATCCATTAATTTTTCCTTTGGAATATCCTTAATCTTAAACTTAACTTCTAAAATTGTTGAATGTACTCTATAATAGAACTTCTTTGCCTAAGCTTGGAAAATTAGCTAGAGAGGCTATTGCTTAGGATATTACCATAATGTGTTATTGGTGCTTCCATAAAAGTCAACCAGGTGATAATGTTGTATTTTTTGTAATCACACAACCATCTATAGCATACAAATTGATTTGATTCTAAATATAATGATGTAATTATTACCTTTTGTAGGGTCAGTACCTGATGTAGATCAAAACAATTTCTCCATTTGGAATATCCACATCATGGAATCATCATCATCAAACTTCCTCATATCGATCTCAAGAATGAAGTAGTTCACAGTTCTTGAGTTACCATTCTGGTTTACCTTCTCTATGGGTGAGGAATCCTCATTTGCAAGGAACTCAATTGTTTTTGTTATCTTGGTGTGTTTTCGTTATTTTTTTTATGAGGTTGACTCTCAATGTTATTAATATTCTACTCCTCTTCATGAGACCACTTATTTGTGTTAAGTATACCCTTTAACTTTTGCATTATGTCTTCCTTCATTTCTTCTAAATTATTCTTGCATAACATTTTGTCTTGAGCTCTTCTAAAGTCCATTCTATGGAATACTAAAAAAATTTAAACTCATTTACACTCACTAAGCAAAGGAAGTCAACTTTCTTGGTCATTGTAGTATCCAGGGTATTGGACTTGCCTTCTAATTGAGATATATGAAACTCCCAATCTCCACTCTCTTGTAGGTTCAAGGACAAGTCTTCAATGGTTTTGACCGGAGTAACCATGTTCTTGTTTCTCCACATGATAATTGGTTTTCTTTATTCATAAATATTCTCTCTTTAACCATTGTATTTCAAAAGATTACAATGGATAACATTGCATTTCTAAATATTATAATGGATAACAAGTTTTTGTTTGATGTTGTTTCAACCATGGTGGTTTATTCTTTTACAAAAATTCAAATTTCCTCTAAATCCTATAAACTTTCACATTATTGAATCCCTAGAATCATATTACTCTCATAACATGACTAACTTCACAATTCAGCGAGACAAGGAGTTTGACAGTACTTGGAATTTGAAAATTCTTTC
>SNQJ01S0103226.1:2974-16418 GCA_010110895.2 Picea sitchensis
TTTACCACCAGTATAATTTAGACCTAGACTTTATTTTCCTAGGTTGGGTGACATTTCATTAGGGGAAAAGTTTTAAATTTTCCTTAACACGTTATTTGTCCTAAGCCACCTAGGTTTATCCAAATATTAAATAACAATGTGACGTGCCCTTCGGGACACACTAGGTGCTCCAAGGGTGTCACTCACCTCTTTTTATTTCTCTTGTGCAATGTGCCCTTCAGGACGCACCACGTGCTCCAAGGGTGCCACTCGCCTCTTTCCATTTTTCTTGCGTGACGTGCCCTTCAAGATCCACCACATGCTCCAAGGGTGTCACTCGCCTCTTTCCATTTTTCTTGCGCGACGTGCCCTTCAGGACGCATGATGTACTCCAAGGGTGCCACTCACCTCTTGACTGACTTGGTAGACATAAAAAACCCTTGGATTCAATACTCCGCAAGGTGATCTTGTGGGAGACTAAGGGCCTCTAAGTAATAATGCCCCTCCCTTATTGCGCTCCCCTTAGAATCATCGTGAGCGACTATCGTAGTCTGCCCTCACGACATCGTGGGTCCTCTCGAACTAGGTAATCGTTAACCTACAGTTCGAGCCACAACGGGAGTGCTAGTAGGTTGTGGCAGGGATGTTTTCCACACCTCTCCCTCAACATCTCTAGTAGTCCTGCATGACCCCTCTACTCCACATGTGAGTTTAGTCGACCAACTATCATCAACTTGCATTATCAACGAATCATGTCAGAAATATATCTATAATAATATCAGCTTATCATATGCACTAATATCACATATAAAACAATCAAAATCCAATAGTTCACTCCTCGAATCGATCCGGAGTCCAAAGGGTTCCATCGATGCCTCTGCATCCTCGAGGTCCAAAATCTTGCACACTCAGTAAAACCGAGTCAATAGCCCTTGTCTATGTCAACGCAACAAAACAACATGTCATCAACCCATAACTCCTCATAATCCAAATCAAATGTTTAATAGTATAATAATCCGCATCACTTGCAAGCAAGTGTCCTCAAGAATAAGTTCCCTCAGTGTGCGCAAGAGCGGGATGTTACATACACCTCCTCTTGGTCTAAACTTCGTCCTGATGTTTCACAGTATAAGTGCCGAAATAATGTGTATCGTAGTATCATAAGTCTATATATCAAACAAAAATGGAAACTACTGGCTCATATCATATGCATCCTCCCAGGTCACTGAGTGTGGACTATAGTTGTCCAACTGGACCTTGACCTGCTCTACTGTTCGACGTCGTACCTGTCGAATGCGATGATCGAATATGTGGATCGGCTTAGTCGTTAGTACCCCGTCGTCAAATACTTGCAATGAAATCATGTCAATAACATGTGTAGGATCACAAATCATAATGTCTCAAACAAAGACGTGGAATACATCGTGAATACACATCAAGAATCAAGCAAGGCTACTCATTAGGCCACGAGCCTTTCTTTTCCACAATATCGTAGGAGATAGTTTAGCCCCTTTCCGAACTTTATCGAACTCTTATGCGGTTTCCACCGCAAAAATACTTGATCGCCACGTCGTAACTACGGTTGACCCAACTCGCATCGACATAACTATTTTTTTGATCCTACGCTTCCTTGATCCCTTGTCTTATAGTTTTCATTTAATCTTCCATTTCTTGGATCGCTCTCGATCCCACCAGGACCCTATCCTCAAGACGATCCCAACTCAAAGGCGTATGACATAGTCGCAAAAAAGGAAGCACTAAGGCACCATCATAAATGGTGCTTTGGTAATTGTTGTTACAAGTGAATTCTATAGGTGAAAAGAATTCTTCCCAACGCTCTTGTTGGTCCATCACGTACATGCGCAACATGTCCTCCAAGGTCTGGTTTGTTCGTCCGATCTGCCTATCAGTCTCTGGGTGATATACAATACTGAAGTTAAGTTGGGTTCCCAAGGACTTTTGGAAACTCATCCAAAATCGTCCAGTAAACAACGATCCTCGATCAAATATAATTCTCTTAGTCACACAATGCAACCTCACAATCTCACTGATGAAAACTCTATCTATGTCAGGTGCCTGATACGTCATATGCATAGGAATAAAATGAGAACTCTTCATCAGAGTGCCGACTACTACAAAAATCGAGTCGTGTCTTCTTATCGTCGATGGAAATGAAACAATAAAATCCATCGAAATAACCTCCCATTTAGATTCCAGAATAGCGGGTGGCTGTAGTAATCCTGATGGATGTCTATGTTCAGCCTTTACCTGCTGACATTCTAGACATCTGGCCACATAGTTGACTATAATTTCCTTTAGTCCCTTCCAGAAGAAGAAGTGTTTAAGTTCTTCCCTCATCTTCGTGACTCCTGGGTGAGCTATGTACATTGCTCTATGAGCCTCATTTAGGATCAAACTCCTCAACCCGTCGTTTGGTGGTACGTAAATCTGATTTTTAAACCTCAATAATCCATCTTTGTCAAACGTAAATCCTTCAAATCTTGGTACCATAATTGTTTTTTGTCTGATAAAACCCTCGACCTCTTTGTACCAGTCATCGTCACACTGTATAGTTAAAATATTTTCACGTATATTTATCTGAAGAGGCCACACCAAAAATATGTGTAGTCTCTGACTTAATGCATCTGCCACTCGGTTCGTTGTTCCTTTTATGTAAGTAATCTCGAATTTGTACTCGCTAAGTAATTTCGACCAACGTTGTTGTCGTGCATTCAAGTCGCTTTGCATAAGGATGTGATGTAGTCCACAGTGATCCATATTTAGTTCAATTTTTAATCCAACAAGGTAGTGTCTCGAAACCTTCAAGGAATATACGATGGCTAACAACTCCAAATCATGTGTCGCGTAGTTCTCCTCATGCCTTCTCATTTTCCTCGAGATGTAAGCGATCACTCGACCACCTTGCATCAAGACTCTGCCTAAGCCTTCCTTGGATGTGTCAGTGCATAAACAAGAATTCCACATCCATGTTAGGGACCTTTAGTATTGGTGTCATTGTCAACAACTCCTTGAGCCTCCTAAAAGCTTTCATGCATTTCTCGGTCCAAACAAACTTCTTGTTCTTCTTCTGCAACTCCGTGATCGGATTTGCTATCCTTGAAAATCCCTCGACAAACCATCGATAATATCCGGCTAAACCCATGAAGCTTTGTACTTCTGGGACGTTCGTCGGTGCAAACCATTCCATAATAGCCTCGACCTTTGCTTGATCCATGACGATACCTTCGCTAGAGATGACATTCCCTAAGTAGTGAATCTTCGATTGAAGCTAAATATGAAATCGACGCTAAATCATTGCGGTAAAAAAGCAGAGCAGTTAGTTGACTGTCTAGATGAAGGAAGGAAATCGCTATCCAATCCAAGCGAGAAATAGCGACCATAATATAGCTGTAATCTATGTCATACAATTTAGAAACATGGAGGGAAGTGGTTGGCCATTTCCTTTTCTGGGCCAGCTGAAACCTTTCGGCCTTTATCAGCCAATGTACAGTTGACGAAAAAAGTGTTGAAAAAGCTACAGCGAGGGGCCACTAGAGCAGGAGACAGAGAGGGAGACAAGGTCGATGTTACCATGGAGAGGGGAAGCTAATGATTCATGATGCGGTACTCTCGTGATGTTTCTGAGAGCTCCATCGATCTCGAGAGTTTACATGAAGCAGTGAAGCTAAGGGAGGCTGAAGAAATGCACCTAAAATACTTCGACCAGAGGACTGGTACTTCAAATTTTCTTTTGGTTCCTTGGCCTAATCTCACGCAAGAGTTTTGTAGAGATGTGCCTCAATTGAATCAATTCATGTACAAAACTCCAAAAGTTGTAGTAGCATTGCGAAACTGTAAAATCATTGAAAGCTAATATTCAATTTTGATCTTTCATTGAAAAAATTATTCTCATAACAAACTATACTATAAAGAAAGAAACAAGATCATCATTTGTTCTGAACATAATACAAATTGGAATTATGCACCGTTTTGTCAAATTTAGCTTGATTTGAAGACAAGGTCGGTTCTATTTTCTGAGGTCTCAGAGTGGTACTAGATTCGTATGCTTTGATGTTGAAAATAAAAATAAATCCTTCAACTATTGCATTATTAATGAAGGATCTCACCTTGGATTTATGACCAGTTGATAAACAAATTGTCAATTAACATTTAGACCATATTTAATTTTATTTTTTTCCAAATACCTATCTCTAACTTTAGGAGTGAAGGATTTCACCAGCGTTGGGTGAGTAAATCTATTGCCAACCTGTTGATCAAACTAAGGATAACTTTATGGGAAAATCTTGAATAAGTCGGGTAACTTGTTGTGTAAAAGAAAATATGTGAAAGGTTGGGCAAGAACCACCAAATCATTGTCTAAAATTTACCAAAATTGTAGTCTCTCAGTCACCTATATGAAGAGAGGTGCTATCATTAAATCATTGTTATAAAACAAATGCTGCCATTAAATCCTTGAACTTCAGAAATGGAAATCGTAGTCATTGGTCATAAAAAGCAGAGAAAATATATGCCTGCAAATATAAAGTAAAATACATCTATGGGAAGTGCATAAAATAAATTGTTCCATGTAAAGTCGTTGTGGTAAATTCATAAATGATATAAATACAATAAAACACTATTTCAGTATGCAAGAATGCATATACTATAATCTACCACAACAATCACTACATCAAAAACAAAATGTCGTCAAAAGACCAATCCAAGGGTTTGTCAACAGGGGTAGACAACTCATAGGAACGTCCTTTACTCGTCATCCTCGCATAGAAAAGCAGGGCGTTGAGATCCATAGGTATTTTAATGTCGAAGCGAGGACCGTAGATCAAGATCCTGGTTGAATGATTAGGTGAGGACTGATGAGTTAGGGAAAAAAGGCAAAAAAAACCGCAATAATCACAAATCAAAAACCATAGGGAAGTCGAGACATGTCGGGAATCGAAGGCCATGGGAGTCAATCAATTATTGAGCTAAAGGCTATGGGAAAAATTCAGTCATCAACTAGAATTGCTAAGACAGTCATTTTCCTTAGCCAATTAAACATGCAGATCTAAAATCATAAATCGTACTAGCAATCTACCATGCAAAAATAAAGGAAGCGTACCGTTGCCCAATTGCCTACTCTGAGTTGATGTCTTGCGTGCTTCGTTCCACTACCACTTGCCAATCGATGAGACTTCACCGGTACCTCCCAGCCAGCGCTAGGGGTACTCTTCTTCCCCCTTATCCCCTCGATCCACAGAGGGGCCACACACACTATCCATAGAATCATCTAGATCCAAGCTCGCCTTTCAAGGCCAAGCTACCACTCCTCACTGAGCTGGGTATCCCAACTCCCACAAGATAAGTCAGTCAAGTATAGATTTTTCCATCGTAATGGTACACAAAACAGAGGAGCCCTCTAATAATTTTCCTCCCTCCATTATATAGAATTTTGATGTCCCTTACTTTCCCACAATCCCATTTTATTTAATGTTTAATAAATTAATTCATAAAAATCCTCCGCGTACATGTGTCACCCATCCCCTTCATTCCTCCATAAATTATTTTCATTAATTAATTAATTATCCCTATTTCCCTCACTCACCTAAAGACACTCCTAGAATCGCTCCTAGGTGTCCCCATATCCCCTTACAAGTTTTAATGACTTCCACCCTTATTAATTTACTAGTTGAGTTTAAATTATAAAGTTCTTAAATGTTAGATACCTTACTAAGTTAGACTATTTGCTTTTTCCTTGTGTTTCCCCTTTCTTTTTATGTTTCCCTCTTTTTCCTAGTTTCCTAATTATTTTAGATTTCCCTCTTTCCCCTTTTTATTTAAACTTAAAAAGGCATGTCCAGAAACTTGTCCTTTTCCCTTTTTCTTTTTAATGAATAAATTTTTAATTAGTATAATATAGTAAAACAATTATTTTCCTTGTTTAAATTTTATCCCAAAAGAATTTTATAAATCAATTTAATTGCTTACCCCCTTCTTGTCACAAGATTAATGAAGATTATCCTTATCCTTATCCTTATTATTATTATTATTATTATTATATATATATAAATGAATAGATAAAATTTTACCACCAGTATAATTTAGACCTAGACTTTATTTTCCTAGGTTGGGTGACATTTTATTAGGGGAAACATTTTAAATATTCCTTAACACGTTATTCATCCTAAGCCATCTAGGTTTATCCAAATATTAAATAACAACGTGATGTTCCCTTCAGGACACACTAGGTGCTCCAAGGGTGTCACTTACCTCTTTCTATTTCTCTTGTGCGATGTGCCCTTCAAGACGCACCACGTGCTCCAAGGGTGCCACTTGCCTCTTTCCATTTTTCTTGCATGACGTGCCCTTCAAGATTCACCACATGATCCAAGGGTGCCACTCACCTCTTTCAATTTTTCTTGCGAGACATGCCCTTCAGGACGCACCATGTGCTCCAAGGGTGCCACTCACCTCTTGACTGACTTGGTAGACATCAAAAACCCTTGGATTCAATACTCCACTAGGTGATCTTGTGGGAGACCAAGGGCCTCTAAGGAATAATTCCCCTACCTTATTGCGTGGCCCTTAGAATCATCATGAGTGACTGTCGCAGTCTGTCCTCATGGCATCGTGGGTCCTCTCAAACTAGGTAATCGTTGACCTACGGTTCAAGCCATGGTGGGAGTACTAGTAGGTTGTGGCAGGGTTGTTGTCCACACCTCTCCCTCAACATATCTGGTAGTCCTGCATGACCCCTCTACTACACATGTGAGTCTAGTTGACCAACTATCGTCAACCTGCATCATCAATGAATCATGTCAAAAATATATCTATAATAATATCATCTTATCAAATGCACTAAGATCACATATAAAACAATCAAACCCCAATAGTTCACTCCCCAAATCGATCCAAAGTCCAAGGGGTTCCATCAATGCCTCTGCATCCTTGAGGACCAAAATCCTGCACACTTAGTAAAACTGAGTCAATAGCCCCTGTTTATATCAAGGCAGTAAAACAACATGTCATCAACCCATAATGCCTCATAATCCAAATAAAATGTTTAATAGTATACTAATCCGCATCACTTGTGAGCAAGTGTCCTCAAGAATAAGTTCACTCAGTGTGCGCAAGAGCAGGATGTTACATACACCCCCTCTTGGTCTAAACTTCGTCTCAATGTTTCAGAGTATAAGTGCTGAAATAATGTGTATCACAGTATCATAAGTCTATCTATCAAACAAAAATGGAAACTGCTGGCGCATATCATATGCATCCTCCCAGGTCGCTGAGTGTGGACTATAGCTGTCCCACTAGACCTTGACCTGCTCTACTGTTCAATGTCGTTGTTGTCGAATGTGATGATCCAAGATGTGGATCAGCTTAGCCGTGAGCACCTCGTCATAAGATACCTGCAATGAACTCATGTCAATAACATGTGTAGGATCACTAATCATAATGTCTCAAACAGAGACGTGGAATACATCGTGAATACACATCAAGAATCAGGAAAGGCTACTCATTGGGCCACGAGCCTTTATTTTCCACAATATCGTAGGATATAGTTTATCCCCTTTCCGAACTTGATCGAACTCTTATGCAGTTTCCGCCGCAAAACTACTTGATCACCACGTCGTAACTATGGTTGACCCAATGTGCATCGACATAACTCTTTTTATGATCCTGCGCTTCCTTCATCCCTTGTCTTATAGTTTTCATTTAATATTCCATTTCTTGGATCGATCCCGGTCCCACCAGGACCCTATCCTTAAGCCAATCCCAACTCAAATGTGTCTGACACATTCGCCCAAAAATAAACACTAAGTCACCATCATAAATGGTTCTTTGGTAATTGTTGTTACAAGCAAATTCTATCGGTGACAAGAATTCTTCCCAATGCTTTTGTTGGTCCATCATGTACATGCTCAACATGTCCTCCAACGTCTGGTTTGTTCATCCAATCTTCTCATCAGTCTATGGGTGATACGCAGTACTGAAGTTAACTTGGGTTCCCAAGGCCTCTTGGAAACTCGTCCAAAATCGTCTAGTAAACATCGATCCTCGATCGAATATAATCCTCTTAGGCATGCCATGCAGCCTCACAATCTCATTGATGAAAAATATATCTATGATAGGTGCCTTATACGTCGTATGCATAGGAATAAAATGAACACTCTTTGTCAGAGTGTCGACTACTACAAAAATTGAGTCATCTATCTTTGCCATTAGTGGAAATCCAACAATAAAATCCATCGAAATAACCTCCCATTTAGATTCTGGAATAGCGGTTGGCTATAGTAATCTTGTTGGATGTCTATGTTCAGCCTTTACCTGCTAACATTCTAGACATATGGCCACATAGTTGACTATAATTTCCTTCAGTCCCTTCTAGAAGAAAAAGGGTTTAAGTTAAGCCCTCATCTTCGTGACTCCTGGGTGAGCCATGTACACTGCTCTATGAGCCTCATTTAGGATCAAACTCCTCAACCCGTCGTTCGGTGGTACGTAAATCCAATTTTTAAACCTCAATAATCCATCTTCGTCAACGTAAATCCTTCAAATCTTGGTACCATCATTGTGTTTTGTCTGATAAAACCCTCGACTTCTTTGTACCAGTCATTGTCACACTGTATAGTTAGAATATTTTCACATATATTCATATGAAGAGACCACACCGAAAATATGTGTGGTCTCTGACTTAATGCATCTGCCACTCAGTTCACTTTTCCTTTTATGTAAGTAATCTCTAAGTCATACTCGCTAAGAAATTTCGACCAATGTTGTTGTCGCATTTTCAGTTCACTTTGCAGAAGGATGTGATGTAGTCCACAGTGATCTGTATTTAGTTCAATTTTTAATCCAACAAGGTAGTGTCTCCAAACCTTCAAGGAATATATGATGTCTAACAACTCCAAATCATGTGTCACATAGTTTTCCTCATGCCTTCTCATTTTCCTCAAGATGTAAGCGATCACTCAACCGTCTTGCATCAAGACTCTGCCTAATCCTTCCTTGGATGAGTCAGTGCATAACCAAGAATTATGCATCCATGTCAGGGACCTTTAGTATCGGTGTCATTGTCAACAACTCCTTGAGCCTCCTAAAAGCTTCCGCGTATTTCTCGGTCGAAACAAACTTCTTGTTCTTCTTCTGCAACTCCGTGATCAGATTTGCTATCTTCGAAAATCCCTCAACAAACCGTCGATAACATCCGGCTAAACCTATGAAGCTACATACTTCTAGGACGTTCGTTGGCACAGGTTATTCCATAATAGCCTCGACCTTTGCTGGATCCACGATGATACCTTCGCTGGAGATGACATGCCCTAAGTAGTGAATCTTCGATTGATAAAATGATCATTTGGACAACTTCCCATACAATTTGTGCTCTCACAGACCCTATATTACCAAGCGCAAGTGCTCTTCATGCTCCTCCATCATTCAAGAATAAATCAAAATATCGTCAATGAATACTTGGAAGAACTTGTTCAAGTACTCACGGAACACCCCGTTCATCAAACACATAAATACCCCTGGGGCGTTTTTCAGTCCAAATGGTAAAACAGTAAACTTATAATGTCCAAACCTCATATTAAAGGTATACTTAGGGATTTTATCCTCCTTGATCCGTAACTGGTGATACCCTGATCGCAAGTCTATTTTTGAGAACACTGTCATACCCTTCATTTGATCGAATAGATCATCAATCCTTGGCAACGGATATTGATTCTTCATCGTTTCCTTGTTCAATTGATGGTATTCAATGTAGAGCCTCCACGACCCACCCTTCTTTCATATGAAAATAAAATGCGCACCCCACGATGACACACTTGGACGTATCAGTCCCAGGTCCAACAACTCCTTCAGTTGCATTCTCAACTCCTGTAACTCTGAGGTCGACATCCGATAAGGCGTTCTAGCTATCGTTTCAGTCCCCGGTTTCAGGTCTATAGTAATCTCCAATTCCTCTATGGAGGCATCCCAGGAAACTCCTCTGGAGATACATTTATAAACTCTCTCACCAACGGAAGGTGTTCTAGCCCTTACACTACTCCCTTTTCGTTTAACACAAGGATCACATAAATCTTACATCCCTTGTGCATGTTCTTCCATAGAGGCAAGGAAGAGATGAACCTCAAGGAAACTCCCTGTTTCCACCCTACAATCACGCATCTCTTTCCCTCATCATTGACTCAGCTCAACCATTTTGTCTTACAGTTGATTATCGCCTCATGCAATTTCGACGAGTCCATACCGATCACGACGTCATAAGATCCTAAGATCCTGACGTACAGGTTGGCCCTGGTGACAAACTCTCCCAGGTTGAGGGTGCATCCCATAACCTTTCATCCAACCTTATGTTTGGCTCTAGATTCCATCTCTACGAAGCTAAACTCATCTTGTTCGACTGCCTTTAATTTAATCATTTTTAACATTGCACCAGAATGGAAAATCTCAATAGCAATGAGATCAATCAAATACTAAGTGTCTGGTCGATGATGATACCTAAGGTCTTGAGCACAATTGATTGGTGCTCTTCCTGGAGGTTATTCCCCGCTGTATGATTCTGATGGGCCTTGCTCAAGTCTCCCATGGTAGTGGGTCCAATTGATTGAGATTGTAATGATCCTCATATTTACAACAACAAGAAAGATTGTTTATATAATTTTTTGGTAGAAAAGGGTTCTAATTAAGCAACCCTGTCGTCAACTTGGTTATGAAAATTTGTACTAACCTTTTCTTCAAAAATCTAACATAAAATCCTTGCTACAACTCCTAAATTTCTACTTACCACAAGATTCCCTATTTATATCAAGAGTTTTAAGTTATAAGGAAAGGTCCCCAAGACTTTGGAAAACCTCCTTCTGCTTTTAATCTTTACCCATATATATATATATAGACTATGTATTTAAAGGGTAGTTTTATAATGCATGCTGCAAATCACTTTTAAATAACACAAGAATACCAAGTTTATGCACAAATCCACTTGTGGGTGTTATCATAGGTAGCTTTAATTGGTACTTAGCCATAATAGACATGGGTCGGGTTTTCTCTTTTCTCTTACACCAGGAAACTAACCTAACTACCAAGTCCTGGTTATAATGTGGTTCTTGGAATCAATGGTTGACTATAAATAAAGTGCTAGATCCGAAAGCGAGTGAAAATTTGATAGCTAGGATCTAACTGATGTCTCAGATTTACATAGAGGGCGAGAATGGTTCAACCTGATTTATAAAAATGTCAAATTGAAACCATTCTTTAAGTGGAAGAGGAGGTATATTGTCATAAAAGCTAAATCTTTGTAGCTTCAATAAATGGATGCCCTATGACTTCCCTTGTATTTACTAGGCCCATACCTGAGGTGTCACTCTCACTCTGCCACTATCACATGGCTACCCGTCCTGCACACTCCTTGCACTTACTACAAGGCATCAAGGTGACGCTTAGGGTTCAATGTAGGTTTACAGTTTTATCATTCCTGAGTTTTCTTTTTTTCGAAGAGGTTCTACCTACCCCAAATTTCAGAGGATAAGTTTGTGAGTGATGAAGGTTGATCCATACTATAATTAACGGTGTGACTGAGACCCTGGTAAGTTCTTTTTAAACCTAGTACCGAGATATCTAATAAGGTGATGTACTCTTCAGAAATAATGTTAAGTATTCGATTGCTCTGTCTGTTATTGTCGTATCTTTTTCACACTTGTTGTGTTCTTCCTCGCGGGAAGTTTCTCTACAATCCCTTTCTAGGTCACCCTTAATCTTGAAAAAAAATGGTTCCTCCTTGAGATTGTCATTATTCCTTCTATGGTCAGACAATTCAGATCCCTCTATAGTAGTTACCAGAATCTTTCGAAGTTAGGGTTTCTCGAAAGGATTCATCATATCACAAGTAAGTGATGGGCTTTCATTTAACCGAGGGAGTTAGAGGTCTTACGAAAAGTCTCCCTGTGAACTTATTTAAGTCTTGGTATATAAGTCGACTTGTTTTCATTGTTCCTACTACCTTTCTTCCTCAAAGAATCTCACAGAGATAGGTTTTCCCTATGCATAGTTCATAGATGTAGACTCTTTCTGTTTGAGTAGGGTAAGATGTATAAATTTATTTTATTTACCTCTCCTATAATGGATGGAGTCGTCATTCTGTAGTTCTGTCAAACCCTCGACCAGTTTTCCTCTTATCGAGGTTATCTTCTGTTTTCGGGACACTTGAATATTATAAAGGAAATTCCTATGGCATGTAACATTTCGTGTGTGTAGCAAAACCATGTTCTCTTGATGGAGGTGATTTATTTCCATCATTTTCATACCTTAACATGATGACTCATCTCTTACTACTGATAATGTTGGTTATGTATATATATTCGTTACAGATTTGGTTCAGGACTGATTTAAACTTAACTCTTTAATCATGTCCATATTCTGTATGAAAAGACTGTGTTATTACTTCGACTTTGTTCTTGTGGAAACTTTGTACAACTTACAAGTTAAGGGTTTCATCTATGAAAACTTATTATTGTCACTAATGGTGGACTTTGTTATTGCGAGGACACATCAGAAATTATACAATGCCCTCCCCCCTCGAATCGAACATTTAGACAAACAACAGGCGATGGGGCAAGGTTTTGAACCCATGCTTCAAAAGATAAATGTCTTTCTGAAAGGGAAATCATTGGTTTAACTTTTATCATCTTATCGCAACTAATTTTCTTTTGGTACTTAATCCTTGCCTAAAAACTAATGTTTACAGGATTTGTTTCCTTGCAGGGTCTCCATTTGTGAAATTTATCAAACACCCATCACTGACTCCTGCACAAAAGGTATTCGGGTTCTGACCCTCTCATATCTCGGGATAACTTCATAGGTTCTAGCATCATCCAAGGAGATCGCGATTCAACTAGCTCAGTTATAATTAGTTCTATGTCTACTGTAATGTTTGTTGGAGTAAACCCTTGGGGTCATTTTTCCATTAATGGCGTGCCGCCAGTTCATGTATAAGTATTGAGTCTGTAATTGAATATAGATCTGATCAACTATATAATATACTTTTTCTTTAATTATTGAAAGGTGTTCTTGACCGAATTTACTCCAAAATATAATCTATGTTAAAGTGTCTCTATATTTCGATTTCAAACACCATACTTGTTATTTGTGCACTCGATTCTGTACTATGCCATTGGCCTATTCCATTACATAAAGAGAAAAGTTTCCCATAGCTTAATAATTGAGTTACTGATATCTTTTGGTCTACTGAATTTGTTTTACGTTGAATGAAGTACATCAGATATTACTTTAGCTAGAGTATTCCAACTCCGTTGAATTTAATTTATACCTGCAGTTGTAGGTCTATCGAAGGTTCCTCATATTCAGAATATCGGAAGAATTCCTATGAATATATACATATATATTTCTATATGCGTAATGGTTTATCTAGACCTAGGGTTCTGTATTTCATTGTAATGCCTGCCAA